>PVKS010006326.1:0-61533 GCA_004027875.1 Aplodontia rufa
CACTGAGTTGAAATACAGTGAGGGCTTTAGGGATTGAGAGTCTTTAGTATTTTAAAGTGTAGTTTACAAATGTGACTTTTTTTTGTATCATGGCTAGTGGTGTCTAGAGGTCTCTTTCCTTGGGAACTAGACATACATTTACATATTTTCATCATTTGTATGTGCAGAGTGACTGGCACGTGGTTAGCGCTAGTAAATATTTGCTAAATGGTGTTTATATTAACTTTCGATTTGTGAATTAGTGAGAAAGTTGATTTTAGAAAAATAATTTCTAGTAATACATCACTTTTTTTTTTTGGTTTAGGTGTTTCTCTTTCAGGATTTCGGGTGGAGCCTGTAGATGGAGTGAAGCTTCATCTGCTTGATGATGTTAGTAGCTGGGAACCTGGAGACCAGATTGTGGTTGCAAGCACAGACTATTCCATGTACCAAGCCGAAGAGTTCACCCTTCTCCCCTGCCCTGAGTGTAACCGTTTTCAGGTCAAAGTTAAAGGTATCATCAGACTATTTAGTGTATTTCATTGGAAACACACTCTCTTTGGGGAATCTGATTCTTTTTTTTTTTTTTTAAAGAGAGAAGGACAGCAAGTGAGGGAGAAAGAGACAGAGAAAATCAATTTTTTTATTGAGTTTTTCACTTGGCCTTCTTTGCTCCGACACTTATTTGTATACATGGGCGCTGGGGTTTGAACCTGTGTAGTCACGCATGCTGGGCAAGCACTGTAACTGCTGAGCCACTGCTCCAGCCCTGGGGGATTTGAATCTTGGAATCATTTTTCTACCCATTCATCATCACCACCATCATCAGTATTAAAGATGTTTAGCATATGGAGGGCATTGAACACTAGATTCCAGAGCGTATTAGATAGAAGTAGTTACTGAGCAATATTCTTGGTATTAATGATATATAACAGGGAAATTAGTGTTTCTATGCCTTACTTTGTGAAAAAAAAAAATGTAGACTAGCTGAGTGTTCACCTGTAATCCCAGCTTGTTGGGACACCGTGGTAGAAGGATCACAGGTTTGAGGCCAGCTTCTTCTATTCAGCAAGACCCTGTCTCAAAAAAATAAAAAATAAAAAATAAATAATAGGACAGGGATTATAGCTCAGTGGTAAAGTACGCATAGGTTCAAATGCCAGTACCAAAAAAAGATGTGGACTAGGTGAACTGATTTTCCAATCCTTTTCAGTTTCTTCCTCATTAATTTCCCACTATTGCATAATAGCAAACGCAACTATAACTAGATCCACTTTTGTTTTTTTAGTGGAAGTCTTTCTTAGCTAAAAGAAATTCTATGGTTTTTTGAGTTTTGCCTGACAAAAGTAAATCTCACTAATATTTAAAATGGAATCTAACAGGTGTTTTTGGAAGGCGCTTTCCTATCCTAATCTTGAGTGATACCTTCTTGAAGCTGTGTATAGAAAGAATGGCTGACAGTAGCTGGTACTTATTCTGCACCTGGTACTGTGTAAAGCCTCATGGTGTGTTCCACTTACATCGCTTTCCTTGATTCTGTACTCAATATCATACAACGAAGGTATCAAACAAGAAGTTTGGAGGTACAATTCAGCAAGTGCTCAGTCTTTCAGTAATTTAGTGAAATAGATCACCGAGAGCTTTGAACTTTAAAGGAATGTTTTCTGCTTTAAAAAAATAGGATGATTGGCTTACTTGGCATTTTTTTCTCTGCTTCATTCAGTATTGTGGTTTGTTGTTGTTGTTGTTTTTTGAGAGAGGGACAGTAAGAAAGAGAGAAAAAGAGAATCAATTTGATTTAGTTTTTCATGTGGCTTTTGTTATTTACTTTGTTGTATACCTGGTGCTGGGGTTCAAACCTGTGTCCTCGCGCATGCCAGGCAAGCGCTGTAACTGTTGAGCCACTGCTCCAGTCCCTCATTCAGTGTTATACATTTTCTTCTTTTGGTAATACAGAGCAGAAGCAAAGCAAACAAATTAAAAAAAATCTAAAATCCAAAATAAAAGCAATCAAGAAAAAATTCCCCAAAGTTATGATGATACCATCTGGCATTAAAATGTTTTGGAAATTCCCACTCCTGTTCACAAATCTATGTTATTATGAGTCTCTGAACTTGACCCGATTTATTTGCATTTTCCATCCTGAGTTTTTCTAAGAACATCAGAGGAAAAACTCATTGTGAAACTACTAATGAACTTTCAGTAAAGTTATCTATTTAAAAAAATTCACATTGACAGTAAAACAAGAATGGGAAAGAAAAAGATGGCAATTTTTGTATGGCTAATGTCCAGCTGCAGATTACTTGAGCTTTGAACTAGAAGCACGAACAATTTGATACCCCAACAATTTGATACCCTAATATTAACTTTTTCTTTTTAAATATATTCAGTGCATTTGGTTCTTCATATGTCCGCAGGGGCTAAACCAAGGACAGGAATTAAAGGGGAAGACTACGGATTATTAGGCAGATTCCAGGTCATTAGCACTGTTTACCTGAGGATTGGGTCGCAAGCTCTCTGATCCTGTCCGGGTTTGAGAGTTGGCAGGACAGGTGGTAGTGAGGATTCAGGCTTTGGGTGGGTGGTCGGACTGGATAATCTTTCAAATTCCTGCTGCCTGGGATGCTGTGGTTCAGAAGCTTAGAGAATGGGAGATGACAAGTTGATGATAGGGTCTGGGGGTTATGGAATGGAGAGGAATGTATTTTTGAAGTAAGTTCCATGTTTTCTTTGTTGGAATATTCTTTTTCCCTTGCCCACATTGACCAGAAACCCCTCAGTTCCTGCACATGGGAGAGATCATAGATGGGGTAGACATGAGAGCTGAGGTTGGAATTCTCACCCGGAATATTGTGATCCATGGAGAAATGGAGGACTCATGCTACGCAGAAAATCAGTGCCAGTTCTTTGATTATGATACCTTTGGGGGACACGTCATGGTAGGCAAAAGGATTTGACAATTTCTTTGAAATCCTAGTTGTTAAGTACATATTTGAAGACGTGTTTAAGTGCTTGAATGAGATATATATGGATATTAAAAACAAGTCATATTTTATCTCTTTTAAATAAATGATATTTTAAAAACTGGAAAGAAAAAGTTATCTCATTATGTAGCTGACTTTGGGCCTATAGTTCAACCATTTATGAATTGTTCCATGAAGAATTAAATCATATTGGGAGAACCCCAAATATATATATAGAGTCAAAAGTATGAGCTATCTCTTTATTAGTGCATGCAATTTCTGAAAGAATGAATTAGTTCTTTTAAAAATATATTACTGTAGCTAGGCATGGTGGTGCATTTGTGTGATCTCAGCCACTTGAAGGGCAGAGGCAGGAGAATTGTGAGTTCGAAGCCAGCCTCAGCAATTTAAAGTGGCCCTAAGCAACTTAGTGAGACCCTGTCTCAAAAAAACAAAACAAAACAAAAAACAAAAGTGCTGGGGGTGTGGTTCAGTGGTTGAGGCTCCTGAATTTAATCTCTGGTACCACCACCACCACCAAACAGAACCCCCAAAATAACATTACTAGAGAGTGAGCAGCTAAAATATATACATTAAAAATGCATTTCGCCTTATATTTTTAATGCCGATTTGCATTCCGTAAGAATATTGTGTACTTACATGGTAGGCCGTTTTCTATAAACCACTGGTTTTTCTGAATACATGTGTTTTAAATCACTTTCTGCCCTGAGTAGGTTGGGGGTGTTAGCAACATTTCTGTTTCACTGGATTTGGAAATGTTAATCAGCATTATTCCTGTGTTCTTACTCATATTGAAAATCCAGTGCTTAGACATATTGCTCAAACTTTCAATCATGGAGGAGTTTTTAAAAAAAGAACTTAAACAAACAATATTCTGTGTTAACTAAGATATTGGGGAGGACTTACAAATATAGGAATACTGGATTGTGGTGGATGTTTTAGAAATGAAAAAATGAGATTAGGAATGGCTGAAATATAGACAGTCCCTGACTCAACGGTTTTTAACTTTTCCAGTGGTGGCATGCGTTCAGTAGATACTTTACTTCAGATTTTGAATTTTGATCTTTTTCTGGGGGAGCGCTGTGTCATTCTGTTCTCTGGAGATTCTGGGCAGTGGCAGAGACGCAGCTCCCGGTTAGCCACAAGATCACCAGGGGAAGCAACCGCACTCTGCGTGTGCTATGCTGCTAAGCTAGGATGTGTGGCAGGTTGGGTATATTAAGTGAATTTTTGACTTATTCAATTTTCAATTGAAGAAAGGTTTTATCAGGATGTTACCCCATCATAAGTTGTCAGGGAGCACCTGTGTTTGAGCAGGTAAAAACATATATAGAAATCATTTCCACAGCTTTCCTGGTTACACTTGCATTTATCCCTAACTAAAAGCTATTTTTATGGCATTTTAAAGCATTCACCTAAATAATGAAGCATTTCTGAAATAATTAACTGGGGATTTGTGAAAACAGGATGCAATAGAAATGTTTAAATATGTAGTCTCCTTCGGGTGTTTTCTATTTAAACAATGATTTTTGCTACTTTCTTCTTTTGGCCCTGGAAAGTGTCAGTTTACTTTCAATTACCTTGTTTTGTAGATAATGAAAAATTTTACTTCAGTCCATCTGTCGTATGTGGAGTTGAAGCACATGGGTCAGCAGCAGCTAGGGCGGTACCCTGTTCATTTTCACCTGTGTGGGGACGTGGATTATAAAGGTGGGTACAGACACACGACGCTTGTGGACGGCCTCTCCATTCATCACAGCTTCTCAAGGTGCATCACTGTCCATGGGACCAATGGCTTGCTGGTAAGTGGCTTCATGTCATTTATCACTGAAGCATTAATTCTCCTTAATTCCCGTGACTTCTCCATTTTCCTTACGTAAATGATTTCAGCACCCTCCTTACTGTTCACTGTTTTGAGAATTCTGCTGTTTTTCTCTTTGAAGGAGAACTGTCCTCTTCAGTGAGAAATAAAGCTTGACACTTGACTGGGCCCCTTCTGCTAAGATTAAAAACTTCTTTTTGCGTTTGTGCTGAGTGTGCTACACTGAGCAGTTCTTGTCACTTAAATCCCAATACATCTTGTTACCAATGACATTGTGCACTTGTATTTCTGCAGATAAAAGACACCATTGGATTCGACACGCTAGGTCATTGCTTCTTTTTGGAAGATGGTATAGAACAGAGAAATACTTTGTTTCACAATCTGGGACTCCTCACCAAACCAGGCACTCTGCTCCCCACTGATAGGAACAACTCCATGTGCACAGCCATGAGAGATAAAGTGTTTGGAAATTATGTCCCTGTGCCTGCCACTGACTGCATGTGAGTAGCAGGCAGAGAAGAAAATTCCTGTGTGATGGGCAAGGCCTGTGACCTTGGGGGAAGGCTTTTTAGAGGAAGTTTTTAATGGGCATGAGTTTTCATGAAGAATGTTTAAATCACCTTCAAAAATGCCTTTCAGGGCTGTTTCAACTTTCTGGATCGCTCATCCCAACAATCATCTAATTAATAATGCAGCTGCAGGTTCACAGGTAAATAATGATAAAGTGTTTCAGATTTTTAAAAAATCATTCGTGCTGTTAAATGCTCTGGTTTGTACGGGTGTGATGTCTTGTGTGCCAGTGAAGCCCATGCATGATCTCGTTATGATACTGCTTATTTGATTGACAGCAGGAAATAACTGAACGGTGCCTCTGTTTCTTCTGAATCCTTTATGCCAGTTAGTATCTGTGGGTCTTTTAAGACAGGTGACCATTGGAGGAAAAGATGTAGCTGATCTCTAGGGCTATGTCATCTCCAGAGAGCATTTGTTGTAGGTTATATATGATCTTTCTGGCTTCTCATATTTAAGTTGTGTGTGGTCAAGAAGTTGATCAGTTCATTTTCTAGTGCTGGTGATCAAAGAAAGCTTTAGCTTTTCTTTATGGGAGTGGATTAGTCTTTAGAATTCTGTAAAACTTGTTATGCTAATTGAGGGGCACATCCTTTTGTTAAATGCATTTCATCTCTTGATAAGGTAGCTAAAAACTCAGTGATGTGCCATGAATTAACTATAGCTGTGTGTCTTGAGTTGTTTAAGACACACACACACATGCACACACACACACACACACACACACACACACACACACAAGAATAAGTTTTAAGGCAATAAGTAGGATATTTTTAAATGGTAGAAAAGTCCCCTTGATAAACTTAGAGAAATTTACATTTACAATTCAGTGTGATTTAAAAACACTTTTTAAAAATATGAATGAATACTATTAAGACTGTAACTGTGCTGAAAAATATGGTAGAGTAATACCAGCTTTGTAGTAATGCCTAAATATTCATGCTGGTACATCATGACTATTTAAATTTTTAAGGAGAGAAATACCTCACATCATTTCCAAGGATGAAGTAAAAGATTAAGTTGAAGAGAGTATTTCTTTCAGATAAGAACACAGGCATCCCTGGGTGACAGCTGAACTCATCTGAAGGTCCCTGTCATTTGAAGATTCTTATTTGACAGGACAGACCCCCGGGCATTTGATCATTTTAGGTTTTCATTCATTCATTTTCCATCAAATGTTTATTGAGCTTGCTCGGGGTGTGTGCTGCATGTCTGTTGGAAAGGGATGGCTGAGAGGGGGCGCAGCACCGTCTTCTGATCTGTGCTGCATTGCAAAGCAGCAGCCACAGCAAAGCTTCCTCGCAGCTCTTTCCAGAATTCAGGGGTCAAAGAATAAAGCAGATTGCAAATACTCCATGAGAATGTGAGGTGGGGTTGCCAGATACTCTTCCTGGGCTCCAGAAAGAATAATCAAAGCATCCCATGTGTGTTCTTTTTTTATTTCTTGGATTCCTTTCTCTTAAAACAAAAAACAAAAAAAAAAAAAAAAAAAAAAAAAAAACCCGGGTCCTGTCAAGCTAGTGTTTGGTACTTTTCCTCCCAAAGTCCAAAGTAATTCACACTGTTTCTTCAACATACCTTCCCATTGCCTTCGACAGCACCCCCATACCTGTTTTGACACCAGTGTTTAACAGGAAACAGCTGCTACTCATGGGAGGGTCTGCTGGGCCCTCAGCTCACTGCCGTGTGCTACTGACCTCGCCAGCCTTCAAGTCTGCTGTTGAATTGTTTGTTTTGTGTCCAAAAAAGTTGAGGTGGCAAACATTTTTCAGAGTAGTTTGTTTTATTAAGACCGATTTGTATACTTTTATCATGGAAGAATATTAAATATTACATTCATTTTGTATATATGCTCTCTATAATTCATCTTTCCTGTTTGTTCCTAAAGGACTTCGTAACTAATATAACACTTATTACATATATTACATTTTAGTTTTGTCTGTATTTCTCATGAGAAATAATTGAGAGTGGCTGGAGCGGTGGCTCAGCGGTTTCGGCACTTGCCTGGCAAGAGCAAGGACCCGGGTTCAAACCCCAGCACCACATACACAACTAAGTGTTAGAGCAACTAAGGCCATGTAAAAAGCTAAATAAAGTTTTTTCTCCCTTTCTCTGTCTCTCTCACTGTCCCTCTCTCTTTATTAAAAAAAAAAAAAAAGAAAAAAAAAGAAATAATTGAGAATCTTTTGTATTCCTGGCATATAGTGGGCACTAAATAATATGAACCAAATTTGAATTAATATTATCCTTTAAGCTGTATGTTTATGTTTGAACAACATGTTTAATCAAAGTTCCATAATGTGAAGTTTTATCCTTCACATTGGGACAATTTTCAATCATAAAATAAAACATTTTCAGAGGAATTAAGAACATTAATTTCCATTTTCATGTCTCATTTCAAGTGTCAAAAAATTTTAAACTGTTCTGCTTCTGTTATGGTCAGCTTGCTGAAATTGAACAGACAGGCTCCAGACTGAGACAGCATTCCAATTCATGCATGCTGTGGTTTTAATTTTTCCTTTGGCACAAATCTGCCTTGGGACAGGAAGGGCACTGGAGTTATTTGAAAGAAGTCAGAGAACTCTGCATGTTGGTGGACAGTTGTTTAATAGGCATGACTCATCTATTGATCAGGCTTGGAAGTAAACAGAACAAAATCACATTGCTTAAAGGCTGTGCTGTCCTGGTCACCTGGAAGGTTTATTGGATTCTAAGTCTGCATAATGTTTTAGAGTGGATAATGATGAGAAAGTTGTTTTGAAAGGAAATTTTGGTATCAGCCAATTATTTCTTTAAATTTGATTTATAAATATGCCTGGTACAATGCTTTGAGGTTGCTAGAGATGTACACAACTTTTTTTGTAGTTATTTCTGAACTGAAAACAATGAAAAAAATTGTGTTATAAAGATTTCATTTGCTGGCAAAGCAGTCAGGTTATGAGGGTGACTCAAAGTGGCTTTATAAAATAAGGATTTAATGATCTTGCTCTTCTATTTATAGGATGCTGGAATATGGTATTTATTCCACAAGGAACCTACTGGGGAGTCCAGTGGATTGGAGTTCTTAGAGAAACCAGAACTTACTCCACTGGGTATATTTTATAACAACAGGGTCCATTCAAGTTTTAAGGTAGGTTTCTAAAGTTTAAGTATCAGTACATATGATTTACAGGGTGAAGGATGGATTCTTGTGATTATGTTTTAGTCCTTCTTATGCTGGTCTAACAGAATACCACAGACTGGATAATTTATAATGAACATAAATTTATTCGGCTCATTGTTCCGATGGCTGGCAAGTCTCAGACCAAGGGACCAATTTCTGATGAGTGCCTTCTTGGTATGTCATACTGTGGTGTAAAGGCAAAGAGAGGGCAAGGGAGGGCAAAGATCAAATTCACATCCTCAGGCTCTTTTGCAGATGGCATTTGCTGGTTCATGAGGGATGAGCCCTCCTGACCTGAACCCCTCCCACCTCTGCTGCAATGGACGTGAAGTTTCCAGCACACACGTTTTGGGGGAAACATTCAAACGACAGCCTATTTCAAGGAAGAAATGTCAGCTTTTGGTAGAACTTGGCATTGGGGAAAGTAATTTGTGATTAAAATGACATTTAACCCTTCCACTCTCAGCACTGTTTATACACACGCAAGTGTGCACAACACACGCATGTATGGTTGGTTGACTCATGTCATGGACTTAATCCATGTGTCCTCATCCTCTCCCTGTCTCTCACCTTCTTTCTGATCTTTAATATCTATGTTTTTCTAGGGATGTGCACTTTGGATACAGCATTTCTGGGGGTTAGGAAGCTTGCACCCTCCCTTTTGTCCATCATAATGCTGGTCAAGCATCATTTTGGGCATAAATACTAGTTATACGAATAGTAAAATATTGTTGAAGTATACTTGATATACTTTATAATGATACAGATCAAGTGAAGGTGATTCAGGAGTTCAGTTTCCATGGTGTTTGGTACTACCTGCTCCTTCCCCAATACACTAGAGATAAGTGCATTTTTTTTTTGTGCACAAAAGGCACTTTAAAATTTCCATTGCGCACGTGTGTGTGTGTGTGTGTGTGTGTATACACACATATGTATATATGTGTATAATGCATAGATCTTTTACTCTGATACGACTCATCAAAGTTCAATTTTTCGAGGTGGGTATTACTAGAGGTTAACCCAGAAGTGCTTTATAGTTGAGCTATATCTTCAACCCTTTTTATTTTTAATTTTGGACAGGGCCACACTCAGTTGCTGAGGCAGGTCTCAAACTTGGTGATCCTTCTGCCTCAACTTCCCAAGTTGCTGAGATTACAGGCATGCACCAACCACTATGACCACTGAATAAACTTTTTCCATGAATGATACTCAGAGATTCTTTAAAAACAAATGTGTCATGATTTAAAGAGCTTAGAGTCACTTGATGATGCCTTGAGAGAGGAAAAAATTTGCTATGATTTTTGTGAGCTAAGGAGTTAAGGCCTAGTAATTATTGAAAATAGCATCTCAAAGTAAAAATGCTCAGTTTTTAAAAACTGTAAATTATACAAAAAACACTGGATTCTATTTGATTTTATAGTGTCATGTGCTATGATGTAGTAATCTCTTGTTAATTATAAGAATATTAAATAATATGAGTGGATAATTAGGTTTTAGTTTGTTAAATTTGGGGATGACTGTGTAAGTTAATACTTAAGTAGTTAAAGGAAACCAAACCCTTGGTGTCCACAAATAGACACCTGCCATCTTTGGAACTCACCCCGCCCCCCCCCACCAATGCCTATGGCTTTGATTGCTGATGCTGCCCGAATCTTTGTCTAGTCTAGGTTGGACATGTTTATCTGACTGTCTGCTGAATTCCATTTCAGTGTCTCATGGACACATTAAAAAAAAAAATTCAAAAGTGAAATCCTTGGGCTAGAGAAGAGGTTCAGCGGTAGAGTGCTTGCCTGGCATGTGCAAGGTCCTGGGTTTGATCCCTGTTATCACCATACACAAATAAATAAAGAGAAAAGAAAAAGATTGTAAAAATTGACTCTCTCTCTCTTTAAAAACAAAAATCAGGTCTGGTGGTGGCTCAGCAGTTACAGTGCTTACCTGGCATGTGTGAGGACCTGAGTTCAAACCCTAGCACCACATACACAACTAAGTGTCAGAAAAATAAAAAACAGATGAATAAATACATAAAATTGATTCTTTCACTCACTCCCTCTTTAAAAAATAAACAACAACAACAAAAATCCCTAAAATTCTTATTTCTAGGCACCAACCTATTCCCAAATGTCTGCTTTCATTGAATGAAACTACTAGTTCCCTTGTTGCCTAAATAAAAAAAAAAAAATGTGAGCTGCTGTTGCTGCCTTTCCCTCACCCCAGACGTTTTTATCAACTTCTAAATCAAATCTGTTCTGCCTAATAAAGGATTCTCAGTCTATCTAATTTCCTGTTGCTACTGCCACAAGTCTAGGTCATCTTTATTTTTCTTTTGGAGGACTGAAATCTTCTCCCAGTTCACTTCTTGTCTCTCTCTCTCTCTCTGTCTCTCTCTCTCCCTCTCTCTCTCTCATTCTCTGTTTTTTTCCCTGTATAGTCTTAGTTTCATCTTATAGCTACAGTATTTGTTTTGTTCTTTTAAACTGTCATTGGCTGTGATGGTTTATTAAATCCTTGTTTTCTTGACTCCTGTAGCTTATCACCCCTGTATTATCTGGTGTTCACTCCTCTTTAGTCTTAGTCTCTTCCTTCTCTTTCTTCCCTCATGCTCTCATGCTTTATTTATTTATTTATTTATTTATTTATACCAGGGTTTGAAGCCTGAGAGCCATATCCCCAGTCATTTTTATATTTTGTTTTGAGACTGGGTCTTGCTGAGTTGCTTAGGGCCTTGCTAAGTTGCTGAGGTTGGCTTTGAACTTGTGATCCTCCTGCTTCAGCTTCCTGGGCTGCGGGATTACAGGTGTGCACCACCAGGCCTGACTCTTCCATGCATTCTTATTAGTCCAGAAAAATTTATTTATTTTTTTTTTTTTCCCATCTCAGATGTTCCATACTGTCTCTCATCTCCAGACTTTGGTACAAACTATTCCATGAGTGCTGACCTCTGGGATCTTCACCTGCTCCCTGCCCACCCCCTAACCCCTGCCCTTCTTGCTTATTCCTTCCCATTTTGTAGGTTTCATCTCTAGGTAGTCACTTCTGAGGAGGAGACGCTCCCTGAATCCTTTCCTACCTGTGAATAAGGTCACATCCAGGAGCCTTTATTTGCTCAGATGCTTCTTATGTTGGATTGTAATTGTTTGTCTAATTTCATGATAGTTAATACTTCAGTAACCACAGCACATATTTTACTCGTTAATGTATAAAACTTGGTGCCTTCTATAAGGTAGATACTAAATAAAGATTTGTTGAATGATTGAATGAGTAATATCAAAATATCCAGGAATGTTGCTGATTTTCATGATGCCTTTGCTTTGATGTTTATCACCCTGTTCCCCGACACACCCCTCATCTTGGGTAGAAGTGATAAATGAGAACTTATTTATATGATTCATAGTATATGTAGATGTAACTTGGGATTCTCATTTATTTTAGTCCATTATTATTTTTATGTATTTCAGGCTGGCTTATTTATTGACAAAGGTGTCAAAACAACCAACTCCAGTGCTGCTGACCCAAGGGAATACCTCTGTTTGGATAACAGTGCAAGGTAGAGCTGGCTCTAACTCACACTCAAGCCTTATCTTGCTAAAGCAGAACTTTCCGAGTCAAGCACATTGTGCTCTGTTCTCTGGCAACACATTCGGAATGAAGTTTTGAAAGTTTGTAGAGGGTTTTGGAAAAATACTTCCTCTGCTGTCCCAGGTCCTGAGCCTGGGCATTTGCTGGCTGAAATGCCAACAAAAGTGATACTTTTCTCCCTTTTCATTGTGGTCAATTGATGTTATAGGGAGTTACAGAACGAGAAAGAAGAAAGAGGTATTAAAAGGTTTCATATTCAGAAAAAAGTATGACTCATTGAAAAATAGGTTAAACTAAGATGTTTTACTCTAATCCTGAAAGCCAAAGCATGTGGAGTTTATGCTTAGTGGGCAAAGTGGAACATTGCATTGAATCTGTTTCAAAGGGAAAGATTCCTGATTTGATGATTGAGTTGGTCCTGGTTCAGTTATTTGTAGCCTCAGATCCACATCCTAACCAGGCTCTGTGTTCCTCTCCTATATAACCACAAAATGTGGTTGGGATGTGGATCAGCATGTCAGCAGAGTTTTCTTATATGCTGTATGTGAGCCAAAAGAAATAAAGTATCTCAGATGGAAATAAAATTTTCTGGAAAAGATGGCAACTTACCATCATATTCATTATAAATGGGATAAATACCATTTTTCTAGACTTCAAGTTGATTGACCAGTTTATAGAGTTGAGTGGATTCTAGGTTTAATAGGCTTTGTTGATAGACATTCAAGAGAAGAATGCCAGGCCCAATTTGTTATTAGGGGAATAAAGCAGGAAACACAATGTAGGTTAACGAATCTGACTTTAGTGTGAGGCAGAATCCCTGCAGTACATCACTGTGGTATGAGATCAGGAGAAATTGGGGAAGTATGGTTTATAAATTACTAATCAGGTGACTCACAGGTCAATTTGAGCATGAAGTATTCTAGAGCAATGATCAGGTGGTATTTGAAAAGCCCAGAAACTGTGGTCATTACTTAAAGAAAATAAAAGACACTGGATAGTTCTTGGCTGATCAACACATGAAATGGAAAAATAGAGGAGACTGAATAACATAAAGGAGCATATAGATGACAACAAATTATGAACCACTGAAAGAATATTAGCAAATGAAATCTGTTAGAACATCACTCCTGCTTTTTATTATAATATGTAGAACTAATATATATACTTGGTTAGCTTAGTGTTGCGAGATACTCCTTAAATACAACAAAATTGGCTCCTTTCCTTGACTTACAAATCATTTATATAATTTGAATAATATTGGTGTAGATATGTGTGTCAATGTATGTACAAAACACAAACATGTGAATGGATGAGTAAATGTATTGAAGAGTCCATTGATATTTTAACTAGATTTGATAATAAATTCTACCCATTCTTTACTAGAAGTGTGAATTATGAAAATGATAATCTTTTCTCTGCATTCCACTATTTCCCTTACCAGTATGTAAGTGCATACATTTTAGGGGCCTAGACTCCATTTGGAAGTTGTTATTGAAAAGAACGGATTATAGAAGAAGAGTAATGAGACATTTGGCAGCTGTGTTCCATACATTTAATGTATAGACTGTGCCCACCTGTAATCATGCAATCCAGACATGAGCAAAAATGATAAAACATAAATGAGTAATAAACTTGCCTATGAATTAAATGCCAGGCTCATGGAATCCAGAAGATACTGAGCTCATCAAAGAGGAAGCTGACTCACAGTTAATCAGACGAGTCTTTACTTGTGTCTTCAAGATGTGAAATTACGGGAATCCGAAGATGGAAAATTTTAGCTCATGGAAGTACTTGATTTGAAATTGGGAAATATCTTGTACAAAATTGACATTCACTTAGAACCACCCAGTACAGTTAAAGCAGAGGACAGATGATAAAAACTAGGGACAGTTAACCATATTTCTATATACCAAGTGGGAAGAAGATGAAAATAAAGGATACCAAAGCAAGTGGTTACTGATTAAATTATATGGATAGGAAGTTCAGAAAAGGTGAGATGGCTACAGCAGAGAATCAGATGTTCCTTTATGGTTGGTTGGTTTGCTTTTTGACTTTCTTTTGGATCCTTGTGTAGTTTCCTTTCCAGGACTCTTCCATTTGCTTAATATTGTGTCATGACTGCACAGCTATTTGTAGCAAGTGCGATGCCAAAAGAAATATGTGTTGACTCAGAGTCAGACTTTTTACCACTTAGGTCAGATCTCGTTAGTGTAAAGGCCCTGAGTCATGTCATTGGATGGAATCCTCTAGCTGCACTGCCACTGTCCCTGTCTGTACCACCAGCATCTGCCTGAAACACATGAAGCACGTCAAGAGTCTGCAGAATGGTCTCGGCACCCATTCTCTAAATAGCAGCCTGTGATCTGTTGAAACCTAATGGCCTCATTCCCCGATTCCAAGGTTCTGTTGACTCCCCATTGCATTTTGAATGAAGAACCATGGGCTCATCTGGCATGTGTCTGCCTCTCCATCCCATCTCCCTCGCTTTACTCTCCAGCCAAGTTACTTGGAGTGTAGTGCTGAGCTCATGTGTGCCCACGGACATTTGCATTTGCTCCTCTTTCTACAAAGCTGCAACTCCTATCATGCAGTTAGTGAGCACCTACTGTGTGCCAATAATATAGTAGTAGCATCCTGACTGTATGATAGAAAATCTGAACATGCTGAATTTATTTCTAAAGCTGTCTGATTTTTAAGTTCTTCCTCTAACTTTATAAAGTAATGGCCTTAGGGGATTATTTATTTGAGTTCTTATAGTAGATGGTTTTTGACACCAAGTTTTTGACCTTTTCATCAAGGTTCTTACAAATGGTTTAAAGGGGAGAGAAAAGACAAAATTCAATCTTTATAAATAAGTCAGTTAAGTATAATCTATTTTAGATATAGTCATGATCAAGCTATTGAACCCAGTTTTGTCTGTATATCTAAAACACTTAATAAACGCACAATTCAAATAATACACCTTCATGTATGTTGAAATATATGAGTAATGTATGTGATTAGTTTTTGTCAGTAGCATTTAACTTAATCTGTGAAGACATGCTAGATTTCCTAGTTTAAGTGTGTGTGGGTATCTATGTGTATTTTTTTTTTTTTAAGAGAGAGGGACAGTGAGAGAGACAGAGAAAGAGAGAAACAACTTTATTTAGTTTTTCACATGGCCTTAGTTGTTCCAACACTTAGTTGTGTACGTGGTGCTGGGGTTTGAACCTGGGTCCTCGTGCTTGCCAGGCAAGCGCCGAAACCGCTGAGCCACCGCTCCAGCCCTATGTGTATTTTTTTAATGAAAATGATTTTTGTACTTATAATGTTTTGTAGTGTCCACTTTACAATGTGAATTTAAAAATTAAGCTTAGAAGCACTTCTGTGGAAAGTTGTGTGGAAATGAATATTACCTTTTTTCTTTGAATATTTAAAATATAAATAATTGCATCTTAAGATGTTCATTTTGGCCAAATTTAAATCCTGGTTCCTGATGCTTCAGCTCATGACTATAAACAGCTAATTTGTAATCCTTTTTATTACTCTTTTATATAAACATCCTCTTTTTCAACCCCCAGATTTCGGCCTCATCAAGATGCAGACCCTGAAAAGCCACGCGTTGCCGCGGTCATCGACAGGCTCATTGCTTTTAAAAACAATGACTATGGAGCATGGGTCCGTGGCGGGGACATCGTCGTTCAGGATTCAGCGTGGGTATTCTCTGCCAAGTTGTCATCTCATGACTCAGATGTATTTATGTTTAAGGATTTATTATTTACTTTAACCTGGTAGAATGAAAGTACGGTGATGATTCCTGGAATCCCGTTATTATTATTGTTATTAATAGACAGGGTAAGCTCTGGGGAAGTACGCTAGAGTTAACAGACTGCAAATATTTGGAATCGTCTCATTCTGGTGCTTATATTGGAACTGAACTTGTCTAGTGACATGAAAGCTTTGCAATGAGATTGAACAGAAGCTTGGGATTTAACTTTATGTAACAAGCATGGTTTATGTGAAGCTACCTTTTTTTTTTTTGTTTTTTTTTTTCCTTCTTGGAAACTCCTGAAAGTTTTTCTGATTTTCTTCCATTCAAAGTAAAAGCTGTATAATTCCACTTTACTGAGTCTGTTGACTTATTTCTTACCATGACTTGATGCAGGAAGCATCTCACTTCTTTTTTTCTACTTGTATGGACAGAGGCCTGAAGCATATTGAGCTAAGGTTTGGTATTCAGCCATCTAGAAAAAGGATTTTCATTTTTTTTTTTTCCTGGCACTGACCATTGGCTTTTTTTGCATTTCACTATCATCTCTGATTTTTATCACCAAAAAAATTGATATTATACTGAATCTGTAGACATGGCTTAGGTGTCACATACTGAAAATTTTTGAAGAGAATACTATAGTCTGTTTCTAAAAATATTCTAAAATAATAATTTTAGCTAGTACTGTTCCAAATATTTGAAGTTATTTGGTATGTTCACTGCTTTCAAGAATTCTCTAAGATTAAGCATGGTAGCACATGCCTATAATCCCAGTGATTCAGGAGGCTGAGGCAGGAGGATCACAAGTTGAAGGCCCCAGCAATTTAGTGAGGCCCTAAGTAGCTGAGTGAGACTCTATCTCAAAAAATAAAAACCACTGGAGATGTGGATCAGTGGTTAAGCACACTTGGGTTCAATCACTGGCACTAAAAAAAAAATAATAATAAATAAAAGGAGTTCTCTGAGGATGATTATATTACTTATTTCAACTTACAGGTGAGAAAACTTAGAAAAAGGTGAAGTAACTTGCCCAAGGTTAGACAGCTAATACTTAACAAAGCCAGTACTTGAACCAGGTGCTCTCATTGTACAGTTTGTGCTTTAGTTATTGTTCAGTTCAACTTTATGAGGTTGGAGAGAGTAAACATCAGGATCTCCTATTTTTCACAATTAAATATGAAGAGAATTTTATCTGATGCGGTGAATTAAAATGTTCTGTAATTCTTTTTTCTCTTACAGATTTGCAGATAATGGAATAGGACTAACATTTGCCAGGTTTGTAATTGTTTAAAAGTATTTACTTGACTATTGTAAAGCTGTTGGGGGACTGGAGTGGTGGCTCGGTGGTTATGGCGCCTGCCTGGTGTGCACAAGCACAGGGGTTCAAACCCCAGCACCCATGTACACAACTAAGTGTCAGAGCAACTAAAACCATGTGAAAAACTAAATAGAAATTGATTCTCTCTGTGTCTCTCTCTCACTGTCCTTCTCTCTTTAAATAAATAAATAAATAAAAAATAAAGGTATTGGGTAAAATTACCCTAGGGTTTTTTTTTTTTTTTTCGGGTTGGGGGGAGATAAGTAACACACAGGCATGTTTTACTATTTATGAGCATTAAAAAAAATTGTTAGCACCCTCTTCCTGATACCACTAGAGGGCCAAAAATACATTTTTATTGACTAATTGAATTTGTACCAAAGTAGTACATTAATTTGGCTGGAATTTCACAGAGGGGTAAGCCAATCAGTTTTTGCTTAGAAGAAAACACTTGAGTTTTAGACTAGAATCAAGTTCTTAAAAAGTAGGATATAAAAGAAAAAAAGAAACAGAAGGAGATTAAAAACCAATAAAAATAGATGCTGTTTTAATTTAGCATTAATCATTAATAATTGAACTTTTATGTTACTTCTTTTTCTCTGGATGATGGTCATTCTAACTGGCATGCTAAACGTGCTTGTCATTTAATTGTGTTCTCATGTGCAGTGTTGTTGCTTTAGACCAATCAGTTATGGCTACTAAATTAAATTTCATTTGTTTCTATGTAATTTGCAAGCCACTTGTTAATTCATAAAAGGTATTTTCACAGTTTAAAAGCAATTTCTAATGATTTAATGATATATATTGGAAAAAGGAGTTTAAAATTTTGTTTTGTTTTTGAAGTTATAGTTTGTGTGTGTGTGTGTATGTGGCGATACACCTAAATTCCTGGAGTGTGGTTGATGACTATCCTCATTTTAATAGTGATGGAAGCTTCCCAAGTGATGAAGGTTCTAGCCAAGAGGTATCCGAATCTCTTTTTGTTGGGGAGAGCAGGAATTACGGTTCTCAGGGTGGTCAGAACAAGTATTACGGCACTGGAGGAATAGACCAGAAATCTCGGACGTTACCTCGGAACAGGTAAGCATTGCTTTGGTAGTAGAGTACTAAATTTACACAATAAAAGAAAAATGTAACTCTGAAGAAGTTTCTGAAACTATCCTGGATAGATTGGTTCCTACTGGGACTCTTTTCCTATCTTATTGTTAACGGTTTCTGTTGTTATCATCATATATGTTATTCTCGTCAAATTTTATGTATTAACGATGAGTTATTTCATAGATTCTGTTACTGATTTTATAACAAGGAAGTCTACGTTGTTTCTCATTGCTTACATAAGGCCTTATGTAAGCTGGTGCTATTTCTTTCTTTCTTTCTTTCTTTTTTTTTTTTTATTTCTTGAGACACGCAAACTTGCCAAACCATAAACTATGACATTAGGTCAGTTTTCCCTCAATTTGTGATGTTGGTTTTCAGAAATAGCCACTGGAAAAAGGAAATTACCTACTAAAAAGAGTCCTAGAAAATGAGAGAGTAGGTTGATGTCAAAACTGACTCAAAACCCAACCATGACTGTATAATTAACAGTGTTTTAGATGTTGACGCGAGGCAGGGCAGAGTTTTGGCATGTTTTCTGATAGCATCATCAGAGTCATTAAAATAGTACTTAGCACAAGAAAGATCCTTCAAAGCTTTTAGAGAACTGTTAACTAGTTCATCTGTACCTCAGTTCTGAGATTCTGTTTGGAGTTGTCCTCATTTTACTTAAGGGAAAACCAGGTAGAGAAAAACTAAATTGTGTTCGAAAGACTTCACCTCATATGTAAGTTTATGCCATAATTCAAGAATCGGCTCCTTAAAGGAGTGCCCTCTCTGGATATTGGGCCAGGATAGGGCAGGGGCATTGGGCAAACAGCTTCTCAGCTTTACTAGTTTCTGGAAAAGGGTTGCCCCAGTACTGACTTTGTGACACTAGGTTTTATTGTGTGGGTGCTGGGGATTGGCAGGCCAGTGCTCTGCCACTGAGCTGCACCCCAGTGGTGCTTGTCTTTGTGGAATATTGAATATTGGGATATACTGTACTATGTAGAAATTCCATGGAAGCTGCTGGGTAAAGAACCTAATGAATTTTTTAAAAGCTCACATTTATTAAATGCTTATGATGTGTCAGACCCTGTTCTAAATACATAATCCTAAAAGCCCAGTGAGGTAGGTGCTGCCATCCTCCTGTTGTATAAATAAGTAACTTAATGAAGGTGGCAGTTAGTTTGGCTTCAGTGCTGTGCTCATTACAATTAGGCTGCACCTGCCTCTTCTAATGGTGTAGATGGCTTAAAAAAAAAAAAAAAAGGGCCGTGTGGGTTGGGATACAGGCTACAGTATGATGGTGGGTAATTCAGTTCCATTCTGTTTATTTTATATTGACTTCCAGTTTGATTTCAAAATAGTTTTCTTTGTTTCTTTGCTAAGGAAGATTTTCCAAAACAAAAGTTTCTCATTGATTAGTGAATCATTTTTATTATGCTGCATTTTTGCCATCTCTTCTGGGAGGCGAACCATGTTGAGTTTTGTGCTTAGAAATATGGAATGAAGCACAGGTTTTCATGCTAGTGTGTGTATGCTTTTGTCGCAGCATGTTGCCAGTTGCAAACTGGTTGCTGTAGAAATCCTCTGCAAGCATGATTAAAGAATTTAATAGGAAAAGAAACCTAAGGAATTCAGATTATAGGATTCGTGCATTAATTCTGGTTTATGATTTATGATGAGTAGATGAAGGAGAAGGAAAGGATATGAATACAAAAGAAATCTTCAGTCTAGCCAGTGCCCTTTGATACAGCAACCTTGGAGAGCTGAGGGCTTAGGCTTCTTCTATACTTTAAAAAAAAAATTATTTATTTTTTTTTGTATTTGTGATTTAACCCAAGGGTGCTTAACCTCTGAGCCACATCCCCAGCCCTCTTTATTTTTTATTTTGAGACAGGGTCTCACTAAGTTTCTGGGGCTGGTATTGAACTTGCAATCCTCCTGTCTCAGCCTCCAGAGCTGCTGGAATTACAGGTGTGAGCCAACATGCCTGGCGACTTTTATACTTTCAAATGTGTAATTTCACCCTTTACTATAAGTTAGTGACTACAGATGAGGTTTTATGGTACTGAGGATCTAGCCCAGAGCCTCAGACATTCTGAGCAAGTGCTCTACCATTGAGCTACATTCCCCATCCCTAATAAAGCTTCTTAACTGAGTTGATTCAAGCAATATAAACTAACCTCTTTAGAGAGGCCTCTGTGTTCTCTCTTAAAATAGCTTCTCATCCCCCAGTCTTTTGTATCAGTATGTCTCATTGTTCCATAGCACTTGTTATCTGAAAATTTTCCGTTTTTTTCTGTTTGTCATTCCCACCGCAGTATCTGTTTCATTCTACTAGGAATATTATTTTGGTTACCACTGTATGCTGGAATTGTGCGTAGTGCTTACAGGATATTTGCAGTGTTAATAAAGCAAGTGAGGGCTATGAAAGAGAAAGACTCATCTGCATTAAACAACATCTTGTATTCTAACAGGACATTCCCAATTAGAGGCTTTCAGATTTATGATGGGCCCATTCATCTCACCAGGAGTACTTTCAAAAAATATATGCCAACTCCAGAAAGGTACAGCAGTGCAATTGGCTTCCTCATGAAGAATACCTGGCAGATAACCCCCAGGAATAACATTTCCCTTGTGAAGTTTGGTCCACATGTAAGTGTGTTCTCAAGGTTCCTTCACAGTGAGGTTCCTTCTTGTGGTTCCTTCGCAGAGAAGGATTTCCACTTAAGTCTTCATGATGGGGAAGAATACATGCAGCAACTTCTAATCCTACTCGCTCTGTCCTGTTGAGTTCAAGGCAACAACAGAAGTCCCAGGTGACTTGGGGTCTTTGATATTCAAGTGATATCTTGAATAGAAAAATGACTTAAAGTGATGATACAGGGGACTTGACACAGGAACATGAGGACTTATGATTTTAGGAAATTGAGTGTAGTGAGCTGGTAGGGTAACTCTATCTCAACTAGTAGATTTGGGACCTATGTGGTATTTTACTTGTCTAGGGCTGTTGTTCTGGGCAACTGGAAGATAAAAAATTGGGGATGTGAAAGAATACTGGGGAGTATGATAAAAGTTGTTTTCTGATGTAAGCTGTTGGGTGATTTTTATAAAAATTGCAAAGAAGACTTAGACTTCTGTTGTTTACAGTGCAGTAACCTACAGAAGTGATTTCCTTAGCAGTTTCCCTCATCACATGCAGGACAATCTACCAAGAGCTCACTATCTCACCAGTTCCATGATGGCAGTGGCATGAAAGAGACTGAGTCTCAGGCCTCTAGATCCCTGCCCCCTGCAGCCAAAACTGGAGAGTAGCTCAAAGTTCTCTCATTCATGTCCACACACAAGCTTTATGGTTGCCCACTTTAAATTAAAGCTTGACATATGTTTATCAGTCTCTGTCTAGTTTTGTAGAACAGCTAAGGCATGCAACTGAGGCACAGGTACAATTGGGTTGTCGACTTGATTGGTTGGTTCTTTTTGGGGCCACATAACCCAGGGAAAGTTGGGCCAGGCTAGTAGATGTCTTCCCATATACATTAAATAGCGAAGATCTTTTTCTTTTCTTCAGCGCTGGGGGTTGAATCCAGGGCCTTGGTTGGCAAGTGCTCTTCCACTGAGCTACACACCTAGCCTTTTATGGCAGATCTTAGATCACCTCTCCTGTGTGGAGGTTGGCTGTTGGCTTGCTCATATGGGTCTCCCTACAGCCCTCCAAACATAGAGTTCAGTGACCACTAATATGGTCACACTGAAAAACAGTTTTATAAATGTTGCACTTGGTGTGTGAATCGTAATGTGAAGTTTTAACAGCAGAAGAGCATGGATACGATTTAAGTCCATCCTGTGATGGTGATGCTCTGGGAATAGTTCCTAACAGAACAGTTTGCAAAATTTCTTCTGCCTAAAAAGGTAGAAAATGTGTTATAAACTTTTCTCAGGTTTAACCATAGGAGGCACAAGGGAAAGAGAAAACTGTAGAACTAAGAACCTGGACCCATGAGGCTCCAAACTTCACTGTTTCCCTTGAGTTACTTATCTAAATGATAAACATATCTGGGTGATGCATGAATAAAGACATGTGAGAGGAAATTACTAATTTTCCATTACTAAGAAGCAGCTAAAAACTAATAAACTGTGTCACCTGCAGCTGCTTTGCAGGTGGGTATTACGTGTTTAGTAAAGGTTTTAAATTAACTACCAAACATAAAAGTTACTGAGCTGGGCATGATCAGGGTTGAGGAGAGAGACAGCAGTGTACACTTTTCAGCAGATTCTGGTGAGTTCAGTAGTAACCTAGGCAGACTAAGCCACCACTTACATGATCAATTCTGAACTGCATTTATTTTTTGGAGGGGAGAGTCATGAACGAATAACTAAAGCTTCTGTGGTGAAAATGAACTAATTAGCTTTGAAGGTATATTTTGAATAGATCTTTAATTGAGGTATAATTTGCATGCAGGGAAATGCACAGATCTTATGTGCATAGTTTATAATTTTTGTCAACTCTGTAAAACTGCATAGTTCCTTTTCTCACAACTGTTCTGGTTTCTCTTACCATAAATTAGTTTTGTCAGAAAAGGATAACAGTTTTTAGTGGAAAAATAAAAAAAGGAAAGAAAAACAAAAATGAGGTTTATTAATATTTGCCGATTGAACTCGTGAGGCTTTAGACATATTCCCCCCAAGCATGCCATTCGCTGAGTAGAAGGCTGATTGACTGGGAGCCACGGCTACTGAGAGTGAACTGTACTCCAGACTGCTTTAACCATAAAGCAGCGTTGATGGGCGTGCAGTTGGGTCATTGCAGTGGCAGGAGCCCTCATTTTGTAATGTCCTTGGTTTTCACTGCCGGCAGGTCTCTCTGAATGTCTTCTTTGGAAAGCCTGGGCCCTGGTTTGAAGACTGTGAGCTGGATGGGGACAAGAACTCCATATTCCATGACATCGATGGCTCTGTGACAGGGTACAAGGACGCTTATGTGGGACGAATGGACAACTACCTAATCCGCCATCCAAGCTGTGTCAACATTACTGAGTGGAATGCAGTGGTCTGCAGCGGGACCTATGCCCAGGTAAGCCCAGAAGGCAGTTTGATCCTGAGTCCCTGCAGCTCCTGACAGCACTGCTAGTGTGATGGCCAAGCATGATTTTTCAGAGAGAGAGAGAGAGAGAGCGCGCGAGAGAGAGAGAAAGGAAGGGGAGGGGAGGGGAGGGGAGGGGATGGGATATGAATGAATGAATGAATGAATTTTACTGAAAGCCTTCTCACCCAAACCAGTTTAACAAGTGAAAAACGTGATTGGCACTGGGAGAAAGTGATTCACCCTTGGTTAAATATGTTTGAAATATTGTTGTAGAGAGAGCCCATGTTTTTGGCTCTTATGTATCCTTGTCACACTCTAGCTATGTCCCCATGGAAGTTTTATCCTTTGCTTCCAGGGTCATTTTCTCTACTTAATTAGGGAATCTGACTTTTAAGGCAGAATATCAATCAGTTACAGAGAAAGTGAGAAGCTCCTCTGGGAGGCAGCAGTGCTGACAGCATAGGACTTGGTAGAAAGACGGAGCATATGGAATGGCACTGGTGGAAGTGCCCGCTGCCCTTAGTACTATTTAAGAAGCAAGGCTCTAAGTTGCAAAGGTAATTTTGGCAGTGGGATTCGAATGGTTGGAAGAGATTATGGAACAGAGGCACCCAGGCCCAGAACTTTGAAGAGAGAAGACTCCCCCACACTCCCTCCATATTTTAGACAAAGAGAGGGTAGGGTTTAATTATAGACTGTCAGGGGAGATAAAAGAATAAAGGAAAGGGATGATTAGAACACAGAGGGGAAAATTAGAAGAACAACAAGGATCCTCCAGGTGGAATTGGGCTCTGATGGCCCACCAGGCAAGGAAGAAGCCCCCCTCCTCAATTTTAAGCTGGATGCTCATTTGTAGTGCAGACTCTTACCAGGGAAGAACCAGTTTTGTAATCTTTCCCCACTCTCAACCTTTGCTTTACCTTTCAAGGATATATTCATGGACTCCTGCCTGTCTTTCTAAGTCCCCTTAGCATGATGGACTTCCACCACCCCAGCCTTCTGTGGTTGAAGCATCTTACACTGGAATTCTTCACTGCTCTTCTGACTTTGAATCATGACTGTCAAAAAATGTTACTCTTGGATTTAAAAAACTTTAACAAATGTCTAAATTCCTAACAATTGACAAGACAAAGAACTTAAAATTGATCAGACTAGACAGTGTTTCTCCTTTATTTTAATAGGTTATTAGTTTCTTTGTTGTGGGCTTTCTTTCTCTTTATCGTGCACAAAAAACCAAAAGAAAACAAAAGCAATACAAGACCAACCCTTGGAGGGACAGGAGTGAATGGAGAATTAGCTATAGTATAATACTGAAAAGAATGTGGTTTAAGATGTGATTTCTTCTTTCCACTCATTCGTAATTAGAATTCCCTCTGCCCATTAATATTTAAGAATCTGTGGACTTGCTAGAATTAAGACTAAAGCAAAAACCAAAATTAAAAAGCCCTTAATCTTTTTATATCTGCAGTTTTCATAATTTTTTGCCAACCACATATATTTGTGTGTACATTCATCTGTCGTCTGTCCTAAAGTGGTATATGCTCACTAATGAAAACCATTATAAATTTATCTGTAGAGTATATGGTTATGATAATTCATAATTTCTATAAGTTAATTATTAAAATAAATATTGCATGTATTTTCATTTGAATTTCAACATTTCCTCATAAATTATTCCTCCCTTTGTGTTTCTGACACTGTTTGAGATATGAACTTAATCTTTCTACCTTACAAAGTAGAGTAGTAATTCCATTTGTATTTGTTGTTGGAGAAAGAAATAAGTCATCAAGGACCTCCCAGGAAACCTTGGGAATGGTAGACCTTCAGGTCAGGAATTTTCTCCTGAGAACTTGTAGTTTGGGCCAAAAGTTCTCATCTGTATCCATTTGTTCTTACTTAGAAATAATGTAGCACACATTTGTAGGCAAAGGATATTAGCAACTAGATTACAAGATGGAATAGTTATTATTTAGCTATTTATAAAAATTTTTGATGGCATATCTGCTACTTGCTTACCTGAGGGATGCAGATGCTCAGGAAGCAAGGTGGTAACAACGGGAGAATTGAAGTTGTATTTGCCACCTGCAGTCATCCTTGGGCAAGAGGTGGGGCCTGTATGTGGCTGCCTGTTTCTCTCTCAAATATGTGTCAAATATGAATACATTTAAGAAAGCAGTATATGCTAAAGTATGTTAGAGAAGAATATTAAAGTAATCAAACATGAACAAAAGGACGTATATATAATTAAGAGTCAATATGGACAGAATTGTAAAAAAAAGTGAGAGAAAACTACAGAGGTATTCTGCATTAAATATCAGTATTCTGCAAACGTTTTAATAGTTTTGGAGAATTTAGTTTACTGGGCACTGCTGTTTTAGGAAATTGTTCTGAGGTTTGTCTTTTGGAGGGTGCATTTGTGGAAGGCTTTGTTTTGGCATGAAAATGGCTCAAATGCCGCTGGAACAAATTCAAGACTTTGAGATTTGTCTCAGCTTAATATGTTTTTCCAGTTGCTGCAGAGTACATTATAATTTTTTTTTGAATGGGTGAAAAATAACTTCTTGGGCTAATGTAGGTCATGGAAAATTGAAAGCCAAAGCCCTAAGATATATAAATTTTCCATATCTTGGTTTGGAGGAAGGTCTCTTAGATTCAAGTGGAGGATATCAGTTTTCACATTAGTTTACTAATTTTTTTGTATGTATGTTCTTCAGACTGAGGGATTTCATGACAGGCTGTATAAGGGACAGAAGATATATATATATATATACACACACACACACATTTTTTTTTAAAGAAAGAGGGACAGTGCCAGAGAGAAAGAGACAATCAATTTTATTTCATTTTTCATGCAGTTTTCCTTGCTCCGATACTTCATTGTGTACATGGTGCTTGGGTTTGAACTCATGTCCTCAGCACCATAGCTGCTGAGCCACCACCCCAGCCCCAGGAGTTTTATATTCTAATGAATAAGCTGGCCTGTGGTGGTGGAATTGATGATGAAGATCTTGGCTAGCAAAAATGCAGGGTCTGTTTCTACCATGTCTAGTTTAAGCAGGCTGCATTGTAAGCGTGGCTTAGTTGTATTTGGGGTCACTGCTCATTTAGTCTGGCACAAATCAGAGAATCTCTCTAACGGAGAGATACTTGACTTCATGCTAGAAAAGTTTGTTTAGTTATTTCAACTTTCAACCTCTTACATCCAGTTCTTAATTGTTCTTTTAAGGTCTACGTACAGACGTGGAACACACAGAATCTTAGTATGACCATCACGCGTGATGAGTATCCATCCCACCCGATGGTGCTCCGGGGAATTAACCAGAGGGCTGCCTTTCCGCAGTACCAGCCTGTGATCATGCTGGAGAAGGGCTATACCATCCATTGGAATGGACCGGCGCCACGGACTACTTTCCTATACCTTGTAAACTTCAATAAGTATGTTTCTATTAACTGTCATTTCAAACAGTTGAGCAAGTGGTGACTTAGTGGAGGAAGAAAATGGCATATTTCCTTCCTAGCAAGAATGCCAGTTTCATGTAATTTGCTCCTCTGGTGGAAAGGCTGTATGTTTTGTGTTGCTGGATTGAAGAAAGTATACAAATTAGGTCCTGTTATTTTAAAAGCATTTCTTTTTTCTATGGTCAAGGTATTGTATACCTAAAGCTATTCAATCATAGGTTTTAAAATAGGCTGCTGACTGCTTTAATTCCTTGTAACTGGAGTGCAAAGAAGTTTTATATGGTTTTCCAAGTGAGCAACTACAAAATTAAAAGATTTTTGAAGCCAAGTTTAGACTCGACAGGAGAAAGTAGGCTCAATTGCTAGTATCTGCTGTGGGCAAGTGAGTGAGGGGTGGTTGGGGCATGAATGCCCTGACTTAAAGCATTCTATTTTGTGCCTTTTCAGTTGTTTATCCCAATGATACCAAAATCAATACAAGGTGATGATATTGTTATATTAGCTTATTCAAGTGTTTATCATGTATCAGTTGATAAAAAGATAAATGAACTCACAATAGATGCATAGAAAAAAATCTTGAATGAATAGATAAAATAAAACTTTTTTTTTCCTTTAGTGGACTGTAGTGAGTAAGTGATATTTTAACTGGTCAATTGTGTTATAAAAGCAGAGTTGGGACAGCCTGCTCTGCCTGGGGAATATTAGGTTTGGTGAAATGGGAACATAGGGTGAGTCAGGACAAGTGATAGAGAGTAAAGCCAGATAAGAGAAAGGGGACCACAGTTGTCCTTCTGTGTCCTTGGGGAACTGGTTCCAGGATCCCCCACCTACCATGGATACTAAAATCTGTGGGTGCTCAAGGCTTGTCCTGCCCTCTGAATTACTTGTAAAACTTAACATGATGTAAAATGCTATGTTGATCATTTTATATTATTTAGGGAACAATTACAAGAAAATAGTCTGTTGTCAGTATAATCCCAATTGTTTTTGTTTTGCAAGTAGTTTTGAATTGGGTGCGTTGGTTGAATCCCGTCCGTGCAGATGTGGAGGGCTGCCTATATTTTGAAAGGCAGGAATAAAGCCTTTTCGATCTGTAAGACTTCAGCTGTGGGGTTCCGTGGCGCTGCTCAGGTGCGTGCCTGGAAAATTGCCACGGTTTTTCCAATTGACTGATCATAAAGCTCTGACCGGTCAGACTGATAAACACCCAATCGAAGTGCACAGAGAAGGATAGAACTTACAGTTGAGATGTAAGTAGGTCACTTGCAAGAACGGAT
This sequence comes from Aplodontia rufa, assembly GCA_004027875.1. NCBI lineage: Eukaryota > Metazoa > Chordata > Mammalia > Rodentia > Aplodontiidae > Aplodontia > Aplodontia rufa. The sequence continues at coordinate 28,069 of PVKS010006326.1, forward strand.
GCTCGTAGGAGTGGATAGCCTGGCTCTGAGACAGGCGTCTGGGACATGCTTTGCACTGAACCATTGCTTCTTTCTCTAGCGCTTGCTGCTGCTGCTTTATGCTCCACTGACACTGTCCCTCAAGTCAGAGCATCCTAGAACCCATTCCTCGTTCTGTCTTTTCCCTCTCTATCCCTTGGTTCTAGCTCTCTAACGTCATTCAGATCTTTACTGCTTTCCACCCCTGTGGCTTTCAGGCCATCATCATCTCTTGCTTGGACCCCTGCAGCAGCCTCCTCCTTGGTCTCTCTGCTTCCAATCCTCTGTCCACATTATATCCAGTGTGAGATTTCTTTTTTGTTTTATTTATAAATCAAAGTTATTTTTAAAACTGGTATATAAAAGCATAAGCATTGTGCATATGTATGGGGTGCAATGTGATGTTTTGATACATTTGTGCATTATGTATTTAAATCAGGTTATACATATATATCTCCTCAAGCATTTGTTATTTCTTTATGGAGGAAATACGCAAACTTCTCCAGAGTGAGATTTCTTAAAGCCCAATCTGATACTATCAGTGCATTCTAGAGAAAGCAATGAAAGAAACAAATAATAGGGATGATGATGGCAGAGAAAAGCCAGAGTGATCAGTGTACCAAAAACGTACATGGAACAGGATTATGCATCTGAGGTGAGATGTCAGCATCAAATGATATGAGGCTGGGTGTGTGGTTCAGTGGTGGAACATTTGCCTAGCATGCATGAGATCCTGGGATTTGATCCCTAGGACTGGAGAAAAAAAAAAAAGACTTGTAAAAAAATATTTTTTTTTAAATTTTGCTACTGGGGATTGAACCCACGGTTGCACAATCACTGAGCCACATCCCCAGACCCCCCTTTTTTTTTTCCATAATTTTATTTTGAGGAAGGGACTCACTGAGTTCTGAAAGTGGTTTTGAACTTGTGATCCTTCTGCCTCAGACTCCTGAGTTGCTGGAATACAGGCATGTTCCATGGCCTGCAGCAAGATGCACAAGTTGTGTATTAAGTGCTGTGAGAGGTTTTCATTGACTACTAAGCGAGTAAAAACATTTGGAGTGAAAAAAGACTGAGCCTGGAAATTTCAAAAATAGACATGGGCCTAAAATTTAGCCATACTTTTCTTGTTTAATTAGGTAAAAGTTAGAAAAATTACATGATGGGCAGAGGCAGAGTAAGATGGATAATTTATTTTTCCAAATTTAATATAATTATAGAGCAATCATAGACTTTGTCATAGTTCTACTTCCAAAAATAACACTTTAAGAGTTATAAAGAACATACTCATTTATTAAGCATAATAAGGAAAATACAGAAACATTTAAAAAGAAATTGAGCTGGGTGTGGTGGTGTATATCTATAATCCCAGTGGCTTGGGAAGCTGAGCCAAGAGGATTGCAAGTTCAAAGCCAGCCTACACAATTTAGCGAGGTACTAAGCAACTTAGCGAGACCCTATCTCAAGGGTAGATAATTGGGGGGAGGATTTTGGGGAGTAAATCTAATATTCAGAACTTATATATATATATATATAATATTTTTCATTAGAAGCATGTTTGATTGTTCAACAAATAAATTTCTTAATTAAGAAAAAGAAGTTAAAGCATTTCTGAAAACAAAATTTTTAATTAGTATCAAAAACTTGAAAAACATGTTTCTTCTGACCCAGGCAGAAATTTACATTAATAAATAATTAGAGATACATATACAGATTTATGTATAAAGATATTTATTTTTAGAGTTATTTGCAATGGTGGTCTGAAAAAAATGTGAATCCCTTGAAAATAAAAGTGTAATAAACCAATATTGTTAAACAAACAAACAAATAAATAAATAAATAAAAATAGTCGGGGATGTGGCTCAGAGATTAAGTACCTTGGGTTCGACCCTGATACCAAAAAAAAAAATCTGTAATCCTAGTTAAAGTGAAGCATGTAAATTTTTTTTTTAAAAAGAGAGAAAGGGACAGTGAGAGAGAGAGAGATAAAGAGAGAATCAATTTTATTTAGTCTTTCACATGGCTTTTGTTACTCTGACACTTTGTTGTGTATGTGGTGCTGGGGTTCGAACCTGCATCCTCCTGCATTCCAAGCATGCTCTGTTACCCCTGAGCCGCCACTCGCCCCAGCCCCAGCATGTAAACATTTGTATTTTCTCTTCTTTATGCACACTCAGGCTTTTCTGCATATATGGATGTACCCTGATTTTCTTTATCCCTTCCTGCATGACCATTGAGGTTTTTTTTTTCCTGTCCCCTTCTTTTTTTCACTATAAATGGTACCTTATAGAACATCTTTTTGTCTATATCTTTAATCTGCATTTTTAGTCATTCTTTAGTGGAATTCTGGGCAAAACTTGTGTGACAATTTAAAGGTCTTAGAACATTAAGAAAATTCTTTCAAGTGATGGAAAACGTTCTGGAAATGAATAGTAGTCACATCCATGTGAATATATTTAATGCCACTGAATGCTACAGCTAAAAGTTGTTAAATGGCACAGTTTTTGGTGTATATATTTTGCTACAATAAAAAAGATGAAACAAAAAAAGCAAATGTAGAAAGGGAAAATATTTTAAAAGGATAATTTAAAATCTAAGGACATTTAAAAATACTGTGATAATTTAGAGATATGTGTCAAAAGCTTTAAAAAAAAGCAATTTTCCCTGCCACTAGAAATTTATCTTACTGTTATTACAAAAGATAAAAATATATTTGTAAACAGAAAAATTCTTTAGACTGATTTTACCATTGTATACTTCTATCTTGCTGTATCAGTATACCATACCCAACCATCTCACTTGACTTTATTTGGAATATCTGAGTACATTTTACTCAATGTTTGTTCACATTGTCCCAAATAATTTTTTTTTCCTGCAGGATGCATTACATTGTAACTTTCTTGTTAAGAGAAATTTGGGTAACAGATAAATGTTAGATTTGTTAGTATGTTGGGGTTTGAGATTTTCCTTGTTAGTGGCTTAGTACATAGGGGAAATTTAAGGAGAAAATCATGGTTAAAATGTATATATGCTATCACACCCAAAAGATCTTTGCTCATGTGAATTGATTTGTTTTTAATTGTCCTTTAAAGGAATGACTGGATTCGAGTTGGCCTGTGCTATCCATCAAACACAAGTTTTCAAGTTACCTTTGGTTTTTTGCAACGGCAGAATGGCTCATTATCCAAAATTGAAGAATATGAGCCTGTGCACTCACTTGAAGAGCTGCAGAGGAAGCAGTCTGAGAGGAAATTCTATTTTGACTCCAACACAGGGTAATTCAGTGGAACCAGGGCATGAGAATGAATGCTATTTTTCTTTAATGGTGAAATTACTAGTTCTTTATGGTAGCTGAGAATTGTCTGTGATGTGATAGCTGTTTAGAAAAGCAGCTGATGTGGGTGCTTCTCCGTACATCATTATTAGGGGTTTAGAGAAGAACTAGAATGACTGGTAATTATAGCTGGTTGTAGGAATCGAGTGAAGATGTTTCTGTTTACATATTAAGACAATTTAGAGGGAGAAGTTATCCTTGACAATGAACAACTGGTAGACCCAACTGAAAATGAAAATACCTTTTTTTTCTATAGTAAGTCCAAAGATAGTTACTTACATGTGATAAAGTTCATATTTCAGTGAAAAACTGTTTTTCTCCTTCTGCTGCCTTAAGGTGGTCTTTCAGGTTGACCTTGAGTTTTCAAAGGTCACTGTATAACCATAGCATATTTGCTTTCAACTTTCTCTAGGCTGCATCTTTCCACTGTTTAATTCTAATCCTGTTCTCCCGGGGTCCCGTTGGCTTTGTCTGCCTTTGTCCAGTTACAGTCTCTCAGCCTGTGGGTTATGGTAGGCTTGACCTCCTGTCTTCTTCCAGCAAGTGGCATGCTGTTTCAGTCTCCATCCTTAAGCTGACATTCCAGCCATGCACCGCTGTCTAGGCTCTGTAAAGAGACTAATGTAAATAAGATGCATTTCTTCCACTAATTCAGTCCATTGAAAGACATGGGCATGCAAAGTGAATCATTTAGAGAGTGAAAGATTTAAAGGCTCTAAGTCCTGTAGTGGGATATTTAATGTGCCTTTGTGGATACTCAGCCTAGAGTAACCAGTGACATCCTGACAGGGTGACACTGGAAAGAGCTGGGTGAGGTTTTACAGGCAGAAGGAACAAGGTACATAAATGCATGGAGGCATGGAAGAATGTGGCATGGCATGTTTGGGGAAAGGCAAAAAGCTCAGAGTGGGAAGAGGGGTGGCAGGATTGATGGTGGGAAGAAATTGAGGGTTTACTTGTTGGGTGTCTGGTTGGCCTTTGAATAAGATGCAACTCATTTTCTCTCCAGGACCCATAGCAGCGGTTGTGATCAGCTTAAAAAAAAATTTTTTTTTTTAATAATCATCGCTGATTTTTAGTTTCTAATTAGACTCAAACCATCTTCCTGCTCTTTTGTTCAATAGATGACAGAACTTCCACATTCCCAGTTGTTTTTTCATAAAACTAAGTGGAACACCCAGATTTGTAAGGACACTCTGGTAACTTGCAAATTAATGATTGCCGGTGTAAAGTGATGGGGATATTTTCTGGGCTGGGTATCTCAAGAATTCCTCAGTCTCTAAAGAACTATTTTGTTTTAGTTTTATTCATTGTTACTATTTTAATTTTATTTCAAAAGGCCCCATGCCCAATCAGGTCCCCATCATTCTTTAAATGTATATGTTAAAATTACTGGGTGTTGAGATAGTGGCTAATCTTTTATCTCTTAATTTCAACTTTGCGTTGTTCATTAACCTCATATTAAAATATGAATTCTTGATTATTGGTTATCAATCACATTTTATCAAGTCTTTTAGAATCTTGAACTGCTTGGTTTAGAAAGACTGGATTTGTGGATCAATCTTGGACTGTCGCCTTGAAGTTAGATTTTTCCAACCATTTTGGCAATGGGAGTATAATTGCAATAGGTGAAACTGTTGATTTAACCTGTTCTTTTGCCCACTTACAGACGAAAGGACCCCAGGCCCATGCTCTTGGAAAACATCATAGGAATTGAATTGAGACTATCTTGTCCATAGCTAAACGAGTCTCAGTTGCTGTTTTATGACTCCAATTTTGTGCCTTAAACCAAAATGATTTATAAACCAAAAAAAAAAAAAAAAAAAAAAAAGAATTATAAGCTACATCAATTTAAGAATCCTAAGCTCAATACAAGGATATCATTTTCTAAGGAATTTTGAAGCCAGGCCAAATTCCATCCTCTTAAATTACCTATTTTTTAAACCAGAAATCAACTTTGATAACTTCCAGAATGACTGAATCGAAGTATCACAATATTTTCCAAAGCAACACTACATTTTAAAACCCTACAAAGATGGGGAAGAAAGAGAAACAATTTTATTAGTTTTGTAATTTATTTTTCTTCTAAGGAAGAGGTACTTTATTGGAGAAATCCCTTTGGCCATGAGTTGATTTGATGAATTTTATAAGTTTCTGAGAGAAAGTTTAACACCAAATGGGTTGGTTTCTGCTTTGTGCAGGTTACTGTTTCTGTATCTCAAAGCCAAAAGCCACAGGGATGGCCACAGTTACTGTTCATCTCAGGGATGTGAAAGAGTCAAGATTCAGGCAGCAACAGACTCAAAGGACGTCAGTAATTGCATGGCCAAAGCATATCCGCAGTATTATAGAAGGCCATCAGTGGTCAAGCGCATGCCGTCCATGCTTACCGGACTCTGCCAGAGCTGTGGCACCCACCAGGTAAATAAGGAAGGAGGGTGTGGGCTGGGCCTGGGAGGAAAAATCAAAAGGTTTCTTTCCAGTAGGAGTAGTTTTCTTTGAAACATTGGTGTTGCCAGTTTGATGATGTCTCTTAAATTGGGGCCCCTTCTAGAATATGATGCTCATAAGAAGCAATATAGTCCAAATTTATAACAAAAGTACCTTTCCCCTGGGAGACATCAATTTACTCTGATTTGTGATTGGTACTGGGTCTATACATCAAAAAGTGATGGAAAAATGCTTTGTTTTATTGGCAGTGTGAAAGTCCTCTTCCAATGTGTAGCTTCTGTGAGAATTATTTCCTTTTTCTTTTTAAATGGAAAGCCATTATTTTTTCCCCCAAAGCATGTGTTATTATATTTACTTGTAACTCAAAGTACAGACTGACTTTGGTTAGAAGTGAAAATGCTTCTCCTGATAGATTCTTTTTTTAATTTTTTTATTAGTTGAATATGGACTAACAATTAAGGGGGAATCATTATCAAACAATCAAGAACAAATGTATATTCACATACCAAGGCAAGGCTGATGCCATTCCATGGTTCCCCCCTTGGGTTCCCCATGGTTCCCCCCTTGGGTTCCCCATGGTTCCATGTTTCCCCTAATTAACCCCTGTATTAAATGGACTTCTCACAGAGGTCAGAGGTTCTCCTCTGGGTTGATTCCCCCATACTCCCTCCCTCCAGTCTCCTTGATATCCTTCCTATTCCCTTCCCCCCTCCCTACATCTCCCAGAATCCTAGGCAAGGTTCCCCCTGTTCGTGTAGAAATTCATACATGTTGAGGTTATTATTAGCCTAGCCATCTCTGAGAGATTCTTGATTAGACTATAACCTAATGGATCCTGGGTCAAGAAGACAATGGCAATAAACCCAAATGATGTGCTCAGATTGCTCATACAAAAGGGTTCCGAAGCAATCAGACCAGTTCCAAGTGAAAAAGAAATACAGAACAGAATGAATACTGGCCCAACTCATACTTAGTGTTCACAGAAGTAAAAATGGGCTGAGGGAAATGGTCTCTAAGTGTACTCCCCCAACCAGCAGTATCATTGTCCCTGGGAACTTGTGAGAAGTAGAAATTCTTGGGGGCCACCCCCCTCCTACTGAGTCAGCAGCTCTAGGGCTGGGGGCCAGAAATCTGGGCCCTAATAGTCCTCCAGGCGATCCTGATGCTATTCGAATTTGAGTTCCACTGAGTTTTTAGAGCAGGAACTATTACAGAAGTGCATACTGCCTACCTGTGTAGAAACAACCTCAAAATCTTTGCTTTCATTTCCAATCAACCTCAGTAATTTGAGAAAACCAAATCTTCCACTGCATAAGTTCCTTATCTTCCCCACCACCCTCTCTCTCCATTCAGTTTTGGTCATTGGTGGCAATAAAAGCAGGGAGAGAACGATGGGTTTGTGTTGCCCGTTAGGATAGATAATAATTTTTTTTATGGCAACTTGTATCACAATCTCAGTTTTTCTTATTTTTGAGTTGCCTGCGTTTTCCATATAAGTAAGAACAAAAACCAAACCAACAAACCAAAAAACCCCATATATATGAAGAGTATATGCATATGGATATATGTACATCCGTGTGAGTACTTGACTGGTCTGTGTTTTCTTCTTTCTTATTTGGGGTGCTTTGGATTGAACCCAGGGCCTTGCACATGTTAACCCACTCTACCATTGAGCTATATCCCCATCCTCCCATGCAATATTTTGACTGTTAAAGTGTCATTTTGAGACAGTCTTTGTGGGAGGCTAATTTTTCCAAGCTAATTCTCAAGGTGTATTTGTTCAGAAAATTCTTTATTGCTGAAGAGACTTTATTTAGTTTTTAGTTTTGTATGGTATTGGGGATTGAAACCAGGCCTCTCACATGCCAGATAGACTCTCTACCACCAAGCTGCACCCACATCCTGCTGAAGAGATGTTATATAACTTCTTTTTTTAATTCAGAAATTTATTTGTTGAACAAATAAGCTTCTAATGAAATAATATAATATATATATAAATTCTGAAAATTAGATTTACCCTGAAGAGCTTCCCCCAAATCACCCTTATCCCTCCCCCACCTCTTTCCCAATACATCTCTACAAATGCTTTAGGTTGTATGACATTACATCTTATCCAGATTTAAAACATGATAATAAACATTATAATTTATGAAAATAAGTTATTCATCATTGGAAGCAGTGTAGGCTTATCTCACTAAATGGTTTCAGGCACTAACATTTAGCATTCTTTACTCTTTGTGCTGGAAGCACTGATCATAATTTTTTTTAAATGTCTTGACTACCAACTATGTTCAGTTATAAAATATTTGAAGTATTTTGGAACATCAATTTTATTTGGAATTTTGAGAGGAATTTTTGTTTTGAGTATCAAAACCAAATACATACCAATCAGAAGTAAGAAACGTCACATGAATTTTTTGACCCCAAACCTGAAATTCAAAGAAAAGTCCAGCTTCTGAAATGAAGTTGTTGACGTTGATTTATAAGGAACTACACTTTTAAGCATTAAATTGTGCAAGTGTTAAAAGTGTTCTTGACTGAGGAGAGAGCCTTGGGGGGAGGTTATGATTGGAAGAGTGGAAGGGGTGAGGAAGGGCATTCTAGAGGAGGGAAAAGCATCACAAAGGCAGAGAGGCAGGAAAGGAGGTGCAGTGCTTGTGGGGAAGTGAGGGACGAGCCCTGCCTCTGCATGTGATTGGACAAAAGAAATGGTGGCCTGTACCCAAGGTATGGCTCTAATGAAGCACTCTGCAGGTCACAGAGAGGAGTTGAGGCCTGGTCATGTCCAAAGCCACTGGAAATTTTTAGATAGGGTAGCCCTTGTTATAGGTACTTCTTTCCTCAGTGCTAGAATGATGGAGTCCCAATTCAAGATAAGCAATCAGAAAATACCTTTAATAAAGATTTGTACCTGTTTTTGCCCAACATGTTTTAAATTTAATACACATTTATTTAGTCATTTATTGAAATGGATTTTGGGGGGAAGGGTGCTAGGAATTGAACCCAGGGCTTAATGAATATTAAGCAGATGTTCTACCACTGAACTACACCCCCAGACAATAAATTAATTTTATTGTCTGAAACTGAAATTGTTGCAGAAACTTAAAAATATACATTTCTTTTATTAAGCATATTAAAAATGGAGTTCTAGGTAATGAAATGTGTACAAAAAGCTCAGAAAAAGAAAACACTCTTTGTCATTGATGTAATTGTGCTTATTTTGAGGGACCCTTTCGGAGGAGGATACAGTCACCTTAAACATGGAATTTCTTCCCATCTAGGTGGTGTTTACCAGTGATCCTCACAAGAGCTACCTCCCTGTGCAATTTCAGTCACCCAGCAAAGCGGAAACTCAGCGCGGAGATCCATCTGTTATTTCTGTAAGTAGTGTCTTGTGTTATCTTAGTCTGTTTGGGCTGCTGTAATGGAATAACTATAGACTGGGTAGCTTATGCACAACAGAAACCCACTGCTCATAGTTCTGGAGGCTGGGAAGGGCACTGGTAGATATGGCATCTGGGAGAGCCCTTTTGCTTGTTCTTATATGGTGCCTTCCATTGTATCCTCATGCAATGGAAGGTTTGGGTTCTTTCTTGGACTTCTTTTATAAGGAAACTAGTCCCATTCCTGAAGTCTCCACCTTCATGTATTGATCACTTTCTAAAGGCCCACTTGGTAATACCATCACTTTGGGAATTAGGAACTCAACAAAAATTATGGGGGAATACAAGCATTCTCATCATAGCAGGTGTGCACCGTGCGGTGGCTTGTTGCTTTTATCTTTCGTCTTAGTAAAATACCTTATGTCTGGCAATAGTCACTGGCTTGTACTTGCAGTTTGATTACTGGTGGCGAATAATACAATGAGGCATGAATAGCTCCTATACATTTGTGTTTTGAAATATGTTATTATTGAAATTCTTTTTTCCTGAGTGGATTGTTTACTGATTGCTTTTAGACTAATGGTAACATTTGTTCACATGATTTTCCATTCACTGTTACTGGTGACTCAGGTTTCATCTCTACAAGAGGAAAGGTGACTTTATTTAGCATAGTTGCCATAGGTGATCATCACATAAAAAATTCAGTTTCACCTTGATTTTCAACTTAAACTGAGCCTTCATGTTGTTCAAGATATGGGAGATGTGGCCTTTGAAGGTAAATGGTTGGCAATGGAAGAAATCACAGTGAGCGAAGTTAGCTAAACCCAGAGAGTCAAGGGTAAGGGTCAAATGTTTTTCCTCATTTGTGGAGGCTAAAGCAAAACCTAGTCTTGGATGAAAGCTAGTCAGATTCATGCGTTAGGCCCACCAAGGGCATAGCAACATGTAATCTAGGGGAACTATAGGTATATGTGGTGGGGGGAAAGGGGAGAAGGAGGGAGGGATTTAGGGAGACAATCAACAATGTAGCATATGTGTTTACCCCCCTGAGAATACAAGTAATACTATGCAGTCATTTAATTCTGTAAAATTCATAGTCTAAGCATTTATATTGCTTGTAGGGGTAAAATATAGAAGAATCAAGAGACTGGGGTGTGGGCGATGTAGGGGTAATTCAGGTTTAAGAACAAATGCGTATCATATTGTTACTTTATGTACATTTTATGATTTTATAACGCAACTCCTTAATAAAAAATAATTTTAAAAAGCTATGGGAAATTAAGGTTTCAAAATTTCTTTGGCCTTTTATTTTAAGGTTGCCTATCTCTTAATTTTTTCACCTGAGGAAAGTGAAAATAAAAAGAATTAGCTATCTTTTCTAAGTGGTTTAAAGGACATACAGATGAGAGTCTGTGTCATCACTAGAATTTGAGATTGGAGCCACTACAGCCTGGCTTTGACATGTGACGTATCCAAAATCGGGTTGACGTAGGAATCACCATGTAAAGAGTTCTTTGGGTAACAGGTGTTCAACTATCAGTTTATATCCAGCCAGAGCCTGCACCCTGTCTCACGTGGTCTCTTTAGAAGCTCCCTTTTTTCCACTGGTGGACGACATGATCACAAATCCATTTATATGTGAACAAAATTAAATTTTGCTTTTTTTCTTTCCCAATTTTTTTTTTTTGATTTTTTTCTTTTATTTTTTTTTTTTTTTTTTAAACAACCTTACACGATTTTAACAAAATAATATAAAATGTGTATAAAATGTGTATTTTTTTTTTTGATTTTTTTCTTTTATTTTTTTTTTTTTATTTTTAAACAACCTTTCTTTCCCAATTTTTAAAAAAAGATTTATTTTTTTCTAAAGAGAGAAGGACAGTGAGAGAGAAGGACAGAGAGAATCAATTTTTATTGAGTTTTTCACATGGCCCTCATTGCTCTTACACTTAGTTGTGTACGTGGGTGCTGGGGTTTGAACCTGTGAACCTGCGCATGCTGGGCAAGCACCATAACTACCAAGGTACCGCTCCAGCCCCTCTCAGTTTTTTTTTTTTTTAAAGAAAGAGGGGACAGTGAGAGAGAGAGTCAAAGAGAATTAATTTTTATTTAGTTTTTCACATGGCTTTTGTTGCTCTGAGACTTTGTTGTGTACGTGGTGCTGGGGTTCGAACTCAGGCACTTGCGTATGCCAGGCAAGTGCCGTAACTGCTGAGCCACGGTTCCAGCCCCTCTCAATTTATTTTTATTGTGGTAAGATACATATAACACAAAATTTACTATGTTAATTATTTTTAGGTATTGAGTTCAGTAGTATGAAGTACCAACATATTGTGCAAACATCAGTACCATCTAACTCTGGAATTTAAATTTTACTTAACAGTTTTGAATTAAGGGGATTCCTATTTAAATGTAGTTCAGAGATTCTTAAAGACTATATTTACATTGGTTCCCCTGTGTTAGCAGCCCTTCATTTTGTATGATGCTGAAGATGTAATTTTATGGGCATAGAATTTCTTAACTCAGCCTTTTGATAGATTCAGCTACATGAAGCATCTGATCCTAGCTTGCTGTGAATGCATCTGATGGGGGTTGTGTAAGGGAAATGGGTGGGTGCTTAGCCCTACCATTCTAATAACTCACTCAATAATTAAAGAAGATATTGCTTTGCTAAAAAAGAAAAAAAAATTCTCCGGCAGGTTATGCCCAAGGTTGATGACTTTTACTCCATTGCTACACATTGGGTACCTGGGACCCTGGAAAAGACGGGGGACACCGTGTGTCAGTGTATCTCCGGTGGTTTTCAGATGCATGACATGGATATTTCTTTCCCAGGACTTGGCATTGCTTTTGTTTTTATGGAAAGTTTTCTTTAACAGATTTTCGGGGATATTTTTCCAAGGAAAATTGAGTACACTGAGAATCATAATATACTTTTTCCTTAATTGTACTTCAATTTCAAGCATTCAGATTTTTAAACAAAGGGAATTGCATCTAATCTTTGCACATATAAAGTTTACTTCAGAATTTCTGGAGCTAGATTAGAGCAATTTAAACATAGTTAACAAGACTATTTTGAATTTTGGTAAGATCAGTTATGATTAGGAATAAAATTTAAATACAATTTCCCCAAGCCAGGACAGGTGTATTGGTGAGAGTGTTTCTCTTCAGTTAGCTCACTTTAGTTTAGTTTATGATTTTCCAAAGAGAAACATTGTCTGTGGGTTAGTGTTTAGTCAGCTTTATTTTTCCTTTCCTTTTGGGCTGAGGCCTTAATGATATTTGGAAGAGTCCAGAGTTCCTCTTTCTTGAAAAGATCACAAGCTATTAATTTAAAGAGGATGATTATGAAAATTCAGCTCACAACAATTATAAAACAAAGTGTAGCTTAAAGCTACAGTAAAAGTACCGTTTTGATCTTTTGATGTCAGAAGAGGGTTATGTTTAGAGCAAAAGGAGATAGAGCAGTTGGACTGCCATATTTCAAACCAAAACTCTAACGTAGGTCCCCATGAGTCAGATCATGATCCGTGTGTGGGTGTGGCACAGAGGCCAGCTCCTGATCACTGGCCACAGAGCTCATGTGTATGTATGAAGACTCGTGCACTGCAGGAGAGTCACCCAGCTCAGCCTGGTGGGCTGCCTTGCCTTGCTCCTGAGAGCACCTTATTCCATCAGCAAAGATCAAAACAGAGTCTGTAGGCAGAGATTAGAGGAACACAGATGCAGTGTGTTTCTCTACACAGGAAGGAGTAAGTAAAACATGAGACTGGAATCCTGGAAATACAGTCGGAATCCTGGGTTTAGTTGGGGCTGGGAAGGCCAGTCATCCCAGAGATCTTCCTGCAGTGTCAATGACAGTGGAAGGTGTTTTCTATCTGCAGGTCAATGGCACCGACTTTCCCTTCCGAAGCGCAGGTGTCCTCCTCCTCCTTGTGGATGCGTGCAGTGTTCCTTTCCGGTTGACAGAAAAGAATTTTTTCCCTCTGGCTGATGTCAGTCGCATGGAAGAGTATTTGAAAACAAGCCTCCCTCCAAGGTAGGTCACGCTCTTTCCGTACCGGGGATGAGGCGACTTGAGGATGTGGGGTCCTTGGCACACATGATGCCTGGTTACTTCTGCGCTTTGTTTTGTCTATCTGGTCTTTCACTTGTGGATCATTCAGGACTCTGCAAAAGGCACTCATTCCTTTTCAGCTCAAAGTGATGCCTTTGTGTGCATGGTGCTTATAATTACCAAGCTGTCACTTATCCGTGGCAGACCTTAGATTTTATATTTTGCAACAGTAGAAAGGCTCTTAGCAGAGAAAAGCTCATCATGTGGAACAACACTACCGTGCCACTTTTTAGCACTAAATTGATCCACTTTGTACCCAAATTATTCTTTAAGGATTTCAAGAGCTGTTTTTTTTTTTCCTAATATTGGAAACACATGCACTCATTTCCCTGAAAACAATCTAGGATATAAATCTCACCACAAATATTTAGGATAACTCTGTAGTCCTACAAGTTACCCTATTGATTTGAGTTAAAAACCAACTCATAAAAAAGGTAGTTTCTAGAAAGGGGAGGAAAGAAACACTTTTGAGGGGTTGGGGATTTAGCTCAGTGGCAGAGCGCTTGCCTAGCATGTGCAAGGCCCCAAGTTTGGTCCTCAGCCCTGAAAAAAAAAAAGGAACACTTTTTTTTTCATTTTTTAAATTTTTCACTAAGGAATTGAGTTATTGTACAATCATAAATGCATATAAAGTAACAATAGGATATGCATTTGTTCTTTTTTATGGATTTTTTAAAATTAGAAGTATATAGAAATACAGTTGAGGGGGAAACATTATCAAACCATCAGTAACCAATGTATATATACTTTGTTATCCAGGGGTAATGCCAAAACATGGAAGACCACCTTGGGTTTTACCTGTTGTAGTTTCCCGCAGAAGAACTCATGCGTTAAATGGGTAGCTCCTGGAGGAATGACATCAGCTTCTGGGATGGTTCCCCCATCTTCCCAATCTCCAGACTCCTATGAGTTCTTCATATACCCTCACCCCTCCCCATCCTCCTCCCTATACCTCCAAGCATCCTAGAGAGCCATCCCCCTATTACTCTGAAAGTCATTCAATTTGAAGTTTTGTTAGGTTAGCCATCTGCCCTACTGCTTCCCCATATATTCTAGCATCAACAGATGAGAGAAACCATTCAGCCCTTGAGTCTCTGAGATTGGGAGACTTCACTAAGCATAATTCTATTCCTCTCCATCCATTTGATTTCAAAAGCCATAATATCATCATCTCTAATGGCCGAGTAGTATTCCATTGTATATATGTACCAAAGTAAAAACGAACACTTTTGAGAGATCAGTAATACTGATTCTTGATCTGGCTGCTGGTTATTCAACTGTGGTTAGTTTGTAAAAGCTTAAATCCCCTGGTCACTTAGGAATGTGTTTCCGTGTGTAAGCTGCATTTTATCCAGGTATTTAGCAGTGAACTGTCAGTGACTTCTAGGGAGACTGAACGTTTGTTTGCCTGTGTGCGCACCTTGTGGTGGGGGCTGATCTGTTCATGATCTCACAGCAGAGTCTTGAGTGATTCTGACCTTTAAAGAAAGTCAGGTCTTCAGGGTTGCTGGGGACAGTCCTCTGTGCTGATTATTAAGTGAGGTTCCTCTGCTTTAGAAAGACTGAGATAAAGAGCCCACCTAGTGTAGAACTTAAGAAATTTAGTCTTAAAAGTAAAGCCCCATTAAGAAAGTTACTTTATGTGTTACTGAAGTGTAGGCTGCAAGCGTTGAATTAAAGGAGAGGTCTCCTTTTCTAGATGGAAAGTTAATGTTTTAAAGATATCACTCTACCTAAAATAAATATAGATTTAACATGTTCCCAATAGTGGAAGTAAATAGGTTACTCTTTTATTGTATTTGCAGTTGATATGGAATTTCATCTGAAAGAGTAAATGTGGAAGAGTAAACTCTTCTCTTTTATTTATTAGTGCATTATTATATATATATAATAATGGGGTTCATTTTGACATAGTCATAAATGCATATAACTTTTCTCCATTTCAGTCCCTAGTACTTCCTCTTTCATTTCCCTCCTCCCTCCCCTTGATCCTCTTTCTCTACTCTAATGGTCTTACATCTATTTATTTTTTTAAATTGGTGCATTATATATAAATTTGAAATGAATTGTGACATTCATACATGCACATAGCATAATTTAGTCAACTTCATTCCCCAATTTTCCTTTTACTCCGCTCCTCCCTCCTCTTCTGTTTTACTGATCTCTCTTCTATTTTTTTTTAATTTTTTTTATTTTGAGCAACCTTACAAGATTTTAACAAAATAATATAAAATGTGTATAAAATATGTATACATTCTGGATATTGCAATTATCCCCAGGAGTGCCCCCCCCCAATTACCCTCCCTTATCCCTCCCTTTTTCTCTTTCTAACTTCTGTATATGAGAGAAAGCATTCAACCCCTGACTATCTGAGTCTGGCTTATTTCACTTAGCCTGATGTCCTCCACTTCCATCCGTGTACCAGCAAATGCCATCATTTTGTCCTTTATGGCTGAATAGAATGCCATTGTGTATATATACCACATTTCTATATCCATTTGTCTGCAGACCAGCACTCAGGCTGGTTTCCTAACTTGCCTGTTGTAGACTGTGATGCTGTAAACATTGGTATGCATGCATCACTGTAATAGGCTGATGTTAGCTCTTTTTGGATAAATTCCAAGGAGAGCTGGGTCACGTGGTGGTATCATTCCTAGTCTTTTCAGAAATATCCATATTGCTTTTTCTTGTGGATGTTCTAATTTGCCGTCCCACCAACAATGTGTAAGTAGTTATAAACTCTTCTTAAGCAGGGACTTGTTAATATCAAATACTAAAGTAAACCATGAGACTTTTATAACTAAACCAGGACAGAGAATCTACAAACAAGTTTGAGTACTATGTTGATTTACTACCTGATAAAGATGGCAAGGTTTAAAAGATGTAAACTTTTTTCAAACCACAGAGAACAGCTTTTGTTTAATTTTTATTCACTTGTTCATTTATTTATGTTCTGTAGTCCCGGGGATTAAACCCAGGGCTTTGTGCATGATAGGCAAGTACCTTACCTCTAAGCTACACTCTCACCCCATTTTTTAATGTTTCTAAGATTGTGTTTATGGTAATATGCCATAGATAGAGAATCTCAAATAAAACAGAAATCATAGTCCCATGAGTAACAAATTATTCCTCAAAAGAGCGGAGTCCCAGCTGCCCTCTGGATCAGCTTACAGCCCTGACTTTGCGTTCTCCACTTTTGGGTTTTCATATGTCGTAGCAAAGTGACACGGTCCATCTGGGACAAGGGAATTGGAGCGTGTACCATCAGCAATGAAAAAGCATTCCAGCTGTTTTTCTTTTTGCTGCTTTTCTCGTTTTTCTAAACTGTACTCAGTTCACAAAGGTACCTGCTAGAGGCAGGAATTGGCTCTGATTTTCTCACTTTCACTTACAGGTCTATTGTTATATTAAGCACAAGAGGAGAAATGAAGCAGCTGAATATTTCAGATTCTTTAATACCTCTGGGACTAGCCAAACCTGCTCACCTTTATAACAAAGGTTGGTATCTGTATTGATCTGTCAAGTTCTTATGAGGCTAACAGAATATGCATTTTTGTGGAGGAACTAAGCCACTAGACGATTTTCACGAGCTTATTTGGCTGCTATGAGTGTCATTACGATGATGTCTAAGTAAGAGGACAGTGTTAGAGGAGGTGTGCTGGGATATGTTTTGTTATTTGGGTGGTAAGAACTCATAAGTTTGTTTGCTGGTGCAAGGAAGTGTAGAGTGCCTTTTTTTAAAAATAATTCTTTGTTTTGCTCACCTTTGACTCACCTCCTGCATATTCTTGCTGAAACTGGTAGCTTTACAAATTGAACTTTTTTTTTTTTTAGGTAGTATCATATTTTTGGGCTTCAATGGAAACTTTAAACCATCATGGACTAAGCTATTTACCAGTCCTGCTGGACAGGGCCTTGGGGTGCTTGAAGAATTCATACCTTTGCAGCAAGATGATTATGGATGTCCCAGAGCCAGCAGCATCCGCAGAAGAGACCTGGAATTGTTAAAGCAAGCTTCAAAAGCGCTTTAGAGACTGACTGTAACTTAAGTGCTGGGGGAAAAAATGTGAACTAACTTATTTAATTTATGGCATTTAAAAATGACACTGTTAACCCAATGGAACCATTTTCCTATTTGATACTAAAAGGGGAGAAAAGAGTTTTAAAGGGATTGCTTGAATACCAGCTCGTGCACCTTCTAGTTGTACAAAACGTTAAAGGATTTGTTGGTCTTTGTAAGGCTGGTGTATTCAGAGAGCAGTTCCCTTGTCCTCACCTTGCACCCCACTATTTGGTAATCACCATAAGCAGTGTTTTACTTTTGGTATAATGGTCATGGCAGGGTGGGGTGGGAGCTTCTGAGAGTCGCCTGAGCTCTTTAGAGGACCAGCTACCGTAGCACCTTGGATACTTGAAGTCTAACGCTCAGTTGTGTTGAAGCAGTTGATTTGGGTGGCCGGCATGTTCAGCAATGCCTGGGGCCTTATTCCTGGGCAGCCTTTAAGAATTTTATATGATGCTGAATGACAGAATTTTACATGACAACTCAGGCCCAGCTCATGCCCTTTTTTGCCTGGACATGTGCTATTTTTATTCATTTGTATATTAATTAATTCTAAGGGTTCAATTTTCAAATAGGAAGTAGTATATTGGGACAAAAGGGCTTCGGGGGATGAAAAATCCCTTTAATCTGTGACCATTGGGCAAAGATTTGACCTGCACCGAGGTCTGAGGTTAGGACCAGTTTTTGCAGCTTTAATCCTTAGCCTGTCTTGACTGTGTATTTGTGTTTCAAGTGCAGAGCTGAGCTGAATATTTACATTTTTTTTAAAGCAGGCCATTTTCCTGAACTGTAAACTTTGTGTCATTTTTAACTTGCACAAAGGAAGTCTGTTCTTGGTGTTGCTCTTACACCTAGGCTTTTTGTTATTGTTTTAGTGTAGATATTTCAGAAGCTTCTCTGCTCACCATCATGCCAGGAAAATCCCAGAAAGGTTAATGATAATCCAGAACTTTGGTGCCCAGGGGGAGAAAGGGCGAGCCTTTTTAAGGGTTGGAATCATGGAGGGAATGTTGAGAAATGAACCTCTTTATAGCCTTAAAGGAATGAGTCACTCTTAATTAAATGGCTAAAGACAATTAAAAAGGCACAATGACACTCAGTTTCCCTTTCCACTGGGACCACGTGTCTCCTGCCAGCGAGCATTGTGTGTGGCAGAAGGAGATTGCACACCAGGAGGAAAGATGCTACAACATGCCTTTATGCTTTTATAAACCTGCAAGGCACAGAGCCTGGTGGAGGGATGGCCAAGTGTGTTTGGGAGGACATTGTCAATGAGCATGAACAGATTCACTTTCCTCTACCAAGGGCCAAGGCTGGTGGCTTGTCCTTTGTGTTCAGGAGACACTACAGAGCAGCTCTGTGACTTCTGTTACTTTACAGAATATGCTACCTCAAAGTGCTACCAAGAAACCATTCTCACTGTAAGTGCTCGTGCTGAGGGCACATGTCTTAATCAAAGTTTGGTTATCTGTTTTTTGGGTGTGGGTGGTTGTTGTTTTTTTCCTTGTATAGTGATGAATGAGATCTTACTTATTAAATATATGATTGGATCATGGTTCCTGAAAGTGATTAAACTTTGTGTGTATGTGTGTTTTATGACTTAAGTATCTATGATGTGTGTTTTTTTAGAGTTTGTTTCTTTAAAGATTGGGGAGGATATGTAAGTTCCAAGGCACTCAGTTTTTCTGATTTATATACTAATAAGCAGGAGCTAAGTTAAATAAATAAAAATAATGTGTGGATGTATTTTATATTTGTGTGTATGTGAATTCTCTGCAATTTTTTAAATTCCAGGTTCCAGCTGCAAAGGAGTTATAGGTAGAAATAAGGAAGGGAATCCAGCAAGTAGATTTGCAAGGTTGAGCATTAGCAAATATGGTGGGACCCTGTTCTCCAACTTCTCCCACCTTGGCTTTAAAAACTATGGAGGCCTGGACCCCACCCTCTTTCCCCCAGATTTGAATTAGCTGGTATGGGGTGCATCTTGGGCATTGGAATGTTTTTATAGCTCCCTGGGTGATTCCAACAGGTAGCCAGGTTTCAGAACCACTGAACTATCGCATAATAGGCCCACTGTTGAACTCCAGCCTGTAATTTTTGTGTGTGTGATCAAAACACAATTGCATTTATCTATTATTTTTTTAATTTAGAAATTTATTTGTTGAACAATCAAACAAGCTTCTAATGAAATAATATATATATAAATTCTGAAAATTAAATTTACCCCCAAGAGTCCCCCCAATTACCCACCCTTATCCCTCCCGCACTTCCCAATACATCTGTACAAAGGTCTTAGGTTATCTATATTACTCAAAGCCCTTAGCAGAGCATTTCACCCTTGCCTCTTTTTACTAGAACTCTTACAGTTTTCAGTCATTAATCCTCTCCAAATGTTAAACTGGACGTACAAGCTGAGATACACCTTTCAGGCAATTGGGAGCTAGCGGTCTGTTCTATTTCTACTGAGAAATTGTATCCCAAGGTGATTTGTAGGTTTGTAAGCATTTTCCATCAGGTGAGGCAACTGGCTGAGTGCCGAAAATGTGGCTGCCCACAAATCAGTGGGCTGATGGGAAACACAGGGGCTCTCCTGTGTCGACAGATATTTTACGTCTTTGCTATGTGGGTCCTGCCTCTCCACCTGAGCCAGAATGCCATATGTTGTCTCCCTCCAGAGGCTGGAAGAGCTGCTTGGGAGAAGATGAAAGGGAGATGCACCCCCTCATGCAAAATGACTCGAAAGCAGCTGCTAAGCTCCTGTATAGCCTGGGTGGGGTGGGGGTTGTGATGACTACTCTGTTCTCAAGCTTCCTCGCATATCCTCTGCAATTAAGTGAGTTACTTTGCTTTGAGGGGGCCGAGTGTACAATGAGGGGATGGACAGAGGCCTCAGTGCCTCAGGTAGCTACTGTTTTCATTCCTTAATGCATTGAGTAATGTTTGGGCAAGTTTGGAGGAAAGGCATTTCAAGAGTAAGGAAGGAATGTACTTAGTTAATCCGAGTGGTTTTTTTTTTTCTATTGTTCCTAGTGGGTAAGTTTACCAATTCCACTAAGATAAGGCTTGTTGATTTTGTGTGGCAGAATTGGAGTTTATCTTCCAAAATTCTTATTTAATTTTCAGATACTATTTTTTTTTTTGTACAAGGGATTGAACTGGGGGTACTTAACCACCGAGTCACATCCTCTGTCCATTTTCATTTCATATTTTGAGACATGGCCTTGCTAAATTGCTGAGGCTGGGTTTGAACTTGCAATCTTCCTGACTCAGCCTCCTGAGCTGCTGGGATTATAGGCATGTGCTGCGATGCCTGGTAGTTTTCAGAAACTTATTAAACCATGCCTAATAATTCTCCTGGAGGTGAAAACCTTTAATAGGGTGACAGATCTGTATTATATGCTGTTTCTTGGACTTGGTAATGATCAGTTTGTTAGAAATGTGAGTAAATTCTCTGGGCTGGAGCTAATTTTCAAGAAAAGATCAAGGAGGAAAAAAATAAAGGAAAGCCATTCCCAGTGAGACAGTTTTAGAAGAGATAGTGAAATGGCTAGGTAGTCAGGACAAAGGGCCCCATCTAAGAGCTAGCAGGTAGAGAGTGATTGACAGGGCATATTCAGGGCCTTCATATGCAAATGACCATGAGCTTACCTGTGGGACCAACTCCTTTGTCCCTGAAGCGGGGAAAACTAAGAAATGGGGGTGGACACAGATGGGAACTTGGAAAGAATTGCTACCTGTTTTGCATAACCAATGACTTTGGCACTAAGTTTCAGTGCCTGATTTTCATAAATTTCAATCAATGATGCAGATGCATTTCTCAATGCCTGCTTCGCATGAATGTTAATGATGCTCAACCCCAAATCTACATAACCACTGGCCTAACCTCCATTAGACGGCGTCCTACTTCCAGGTGCCCCTCCGCCTTGCGGAGTCTCAGCTCTTCTTCCTAAATAAATCCTACTCCTTTTACTCCCCTTCTGTGGTTGTCTGTGGATTTTATTCTTGAAATTCATGAGACACGAACCCAGAAGATTGGTGCCGAATTCCCGGGATGTTTTTCCACCACACCAAGAGCTGCAACACCCAGCTTTTAGCTGGAGAGCTGCTAACACTCTGGGCTGCAGACACCTGCAGCCAGCCCAAATTCCCAGTTTTAACTGGGAATGGCTGCAAACAATAGAAGCAGACTCTTTTGGCTGCTGGAATCTGTAGTTGGCCCAGACTCCATTTGCCAGTGGGAGCGGAGAATCCGGCCTCATCTCAAAAAACCCTGCATCACTAGTTCCTCATTCGCAGATGATAACATTTCTCAGGCTCTCCTGGGCCATTAGAGTCATTTGGTAGAGAGAAGGTTGTTTTACTCTTATTTAGCTTCAATATGAAAAACCCATAAAAACAATGCTTAATTATGTCCTGGTGTTGTGAATAACGGCAGGCACATGTTTTATTCTTATGTTGCAAAATCAGAGACTGATTGAACTGTGATTTCTAATTGAGAAGCTCAGCTGCACGGGATGTCCCAAAGCATTGGCTACACCAAGCCGTGAAAATGTTCTATACGAACATAAAACAGAAAATGGTCAGAAAACATCTTGTAACTTTCTTTATAGGGACAAAATGATTACTCAAAATACGAAAAGTAATAAAAGTTCCTTCTCAGAAAAGTGTGGACATCAGGATCACAGTTGGTTAATTAGAGTTGGTAAACTACAACTTGTACGTTCCCTGCCTATATTTTGAGGTAAGAATGGAGTTTTTGTTTCCATTTTATTTTTAATTCATTTTAATATGTATTTAATTGATGTTAATTACTTTAGATAATTTATTGCTTTGATTTTAATATTTATTTTGAGAAACTGAAACGTTTTAATTTATTTATTCATTGGGTAGTTACCTGTTCAGGGTAATTAGCACATCCATCGCTTTAAACTGTTATCATTTCTTTATGGTGAGTACAAATTCCTCTACTGATTTTATTTTCTTTTCAATACTGGGGATTGGACCCAGGGGTTCTCTACCACTGAACTACATCTGTAGCCCCTTCAAAAAAATTTTGTTTCCATTTTGAGACAGGGTTGCACTAAGTTGTTCAGGCTTGTGATCCTCCTGCCTCAGCCTCCCAAGTAGCTGGGATTAGAGGAGCGCCACCTTGCCTGGCTCTTCCGATTATTTTAAGATGTATAATGCATTGTTGTTAATTGTTAGGAGAAATAAGTTTTGTATTCTATGGCACTGTAAGGAGTTAAAAATTGTATGTTTTTAAATGTAACAAACTGGAAAAAGTCAAAAGAGGAGTTATATTTTGTGATGTGAAAATGCTGCGAAATTTAAATTTCAGTGTCTATAAATAAGGTCCTATTGGAAGGAATCCAGCCAAGCTCATTCCTGTATTGGCTATTGGTGCTTTCATGTGGCGGTGGCTGAATTGAGTACTTACAGGAGACTCTGGCCCATAATGTCGTAAATATTTGCTATTCGTCCTTTATTGAAAAAACTTGCTGACCCTTGATCTCAGTGAAGCAAGTGTATACTGGTATTCATTGTCCTGTTCTTAGAGTTGCCTACATTTTAAAAAAGTATTAAAGTATTAAAAAAGTATTAAAAAATAGCCAGTTAAGGAAAACCCCTAAACAGAATCACACAAAGTGCTTGATGAAAGTGCAGATTCCTAAACCCAAGGTTAGTGTTAGAATTGCCTTCTACAAGAAGCGGGGCTGGGAATGAAATTTCATGCAGGCTCTGGAGGGGTTTCTTATCAATGCTGAAGTTTGAAAAGCCTGCAGGTTGTGATGAGCTCTTTCCCCTCAACGGGGAACACATCTGAACAAATAGGAAGTGTTTCCTCTTTTCACCAGTCGACATTGTCTTTCCCAGAACTTTTGACTAGTTCAGGGCAGGTTTGATTTACAGCAAGGTATATGGCTGTCACCTAGGCAGAGATTTGTGAAGCCCATGATTAAGTCCTCCTTCCAAGATGTCTGTCTTTCTCATTGCTAACATAATCCCTTTGACTATAGTGGTTTTTTTCCGCTCTGAAGTCACAGCCATCCATTGTTTTCTGCAATTCTTTTCATTATTTTAAGGAGTATAAAGGTAGGCTGCAATTTGGCCTCACAGAATAATAATAGGCTTCTTTGATTTTGGATGACACCATAATACTAGTTATTTGATATTTGTTGAGTTCTCATTGATAATTGCAGTGTATTTTTTAAAGGTAGAATGAATGTTTTCACACAACCAGTTTGCTTTGCAAGCAAAAGATTTAAATTTTGTGTGTGTGTGTGTTGTACTGTGGATTGAAATTACAGGTACCATCACAGAGCTACACCCCCAGTCCTATTTAAATTTTTATTTCAAGACATGATTTCACTTAAGTGAAATCAAACGTTGTGATCCTTCAATCGCATGCAGCCTCCTAAATAGCTGGGATTACAGACATGCACCACCGTGCCTGGCAAGCAAAAGCTTTTTAATGCAATGGACTTCATGGAGAATCAGGAGGTGGTTAGGTGGATTTGGAAGATAAGGAAATTAATCCTTGTTAAGGAAGAGGGATGGAACCAGGCACTGTGGTACATGCCTGTAATCCCAGCTGCTCCGGAGTCTGAGGTAGGAGGATCAGTATTGCAAGTTTGAGGCCAGCCTCAGCAATTTAGCAAGGCCCTGAGCAACTTAGTGAGATCCTATCTCAAAAAAATAAAACAGACTGGGTATGTGGCTCAGTGGTTAAGCACTCCTGGGATCCATCCCTGGTACAAAAAATGGGGGAAGAGAAGAGGGGCTGTGGGAGAGCAAGGCATTTCACCTCTACTCAGCTCATATTGATAGTCAACACCCAGAACCTGAGGGAGGAAGGTCTAGTCCCAGAAGGTTGCTGGTGTTAGAGAATGTGGGATTCCAAGTCCCAGAAGGTAAGGATCAGCATTAACTCCCAATATGGGTGGCAGAATGAGAGAGTTCTGACAGGAAGTGTACATGGGGTCAGCCTTCTCTTGAGGAAGATAACTCTTAGAAGTTAATGGATTGGAGACAGAGCCTGACATCTATTTACTATAGCTATGGGGGATGCTTTGGTGACCCAGAGGTTTGCCCTCATTAAGGCTCTTTATTAGCAGTGTTACCTGGAGCAGCTTCCCTGATCCTCAGCTTTCTCATCCATAAAACAGGATTACTAACACTTATATGAAATGCTAGAGGGTGTTAAATGAGAGCAGCCATGGCTCCCAAACATAGTAATCAGAAATATCTGATGGTTAAAAAAAGAGTTCCCAACACTTCTGAGGTCTCATTTGGCAGTTTTACAATGGTGAAGATTTAGGAAATCCAGTTTTCCCAGGTACTGCCAGGGTTAGGAACCACTGAGACTACCCTATGCAATATCCCTGCCCTACTTTTAACATACTTCTGGTACTCAGTTATTTGTATCTAGAGAATAATGAATTGGTTTGAGCATCCTCAAGAGGTTTGTGTTTATGTCTACCTCCATAACTCAGCAAACCAGCCATTATGGTGGTGAGCTATGAAATGTGGAGAGTGGGGACCAGGATGTGGGTTCTGAAGTGAAAATGTGGCTACACCCTGCTCTCCAGCTGTATGTGTAGTGTTCTGCTTTCCATTCTTCTCAGGGGAAACTTTAGTTCTGCTAGTAGTTTGTCTCTTCCAATCCCTTTTTACCATAAACTAAGAAGAAATAAAAACAAGTCATTTCTAATTATCTCTCAGTTTTTATCCAGCTGCATTTTTAGTCTCCATTCCTAAGCAGCAGTAAAAATGCTAATATGGCAGGGAAATAGTTCAAAGCTAAAGCGAAGCTAATATGCAGTAAGCTGAAGCTGAGTCAAAGACTTGAAGAGTGAGTGCCTTCGGTGACAAGCCTTCTAATGTTTCTTCACCCCAGTTTTTCCTAGTCACACACCTGTACCTTTGCCCAAGGTCCACTGTGGAAGATATGCTGGAGTGAGGAGGCCGCTTTTGTAACTCAGTCCCCATTGAACTATCATAGCCAACAAGTTCCCTGTTCAACACTGAGAATTTTCAGTCCTTGCTAAACTAATTCAATATCAGGTTTCAGAGCTGGGATGCCGCACAGTGGTAAAGCATCAACTTAGCATGTGCAAGGCCCTGGGTATAATTCCCAGCACCTAAAAAACAAACAAACAAACTAGGTTTCATGTCTTAAATTCTCTCTTAAGTGGATATGCCATTTTGCTATCTGCCCTTAATAGCTATCCTGCTGAAAGTAATGTGTACCGATAATTTTTGACTATCTGATTGACTTGGTTTCTAAACCAATTTTGCCCTCTGGCATACTGACATCCATGTGAGTATGATGCTTTCTATTTGTAGAGAAAGTTGCAAATCTGGAAAATCCACAGATAAGAATCAGTCACTGAGAAATGGAGTCAATGCCATCAAGGGATGTGAGTACTTGGGTTTGAATGAGGTCCCTTCAGTTCATCTCCAGTGGATGATACTGATTTTCACCCTGCTTTAAGTATCGTTCTCAGAACACAGAGGACTAGGAGATTAAAACTATCTGGCTCAGAAACATATAATCCATTCAAATTCCAGCCCAGGTACTTGGCCACAAGAAGGCATATTTATCCTAACATCTTCCTGGAAGCTGTGCTCAGTAAGCAATGGAAAATCCCTTTTGTTTATCCTGTCTTGCATTTCTATAAATCACCTTATTTCCATAGCTGAAAGGAAGAGATTCTGTAATTACAGCTTTCCTTTGTCACAGCTTTATATTGAGAACATGTGCCAGCGAGGTTAAGTAAGGATCCAAATAGACAGATGATTCCTAAACACAGTTAGGAACTGTAAGGACTGGAGGCTTCCTGTGCAGTTTTATCCACAAGAAAAGGATCAGTTACAAGCACAACAAATTTTTTTTCATGAGGGAATGATTTTATTATATTGATGATCTATAATTTCTGGTTCTTGTTTCAAATTCCTTAAAATAAGTTAATTTAATTTTAATTATAATTTTAAAATATAATAGCTAAAACAGTTTGATGTCAAAGTCTCTTGGCAGGTATAAGTGCTATGTTGGCTAATGATCTAAATTATCAATTTAGTACATGTGTTGGGCCCTGCTTACCTGATTGCAGTAATACAAGAGGCTTTTTTATTTTTATTTCATCCTGACTTTTATCTGCTTACAAAAGACAGATGATTAATATGAAGCATAAAGCTCATCAATGAGCAATTTAAATGACAGTAACATTAGAAGGAAAGAATGACAAGAAAAGAATGGCTCTACCCTAAATTTTTTTTTTGCACTTTTCCTGTTAACTACTTTTTACTCTTAAATTAGCAAGTCAGAGCTGATGGACTATCTAATTTATGAATTTCTGAGTTTGCTTAGTAAGATAGTGCACCTTTTAAAAGCAAATTCTGCGCCCATTGTAACTTTGCGTGTGTTGTTCTCATGTCTGAGAATTTATTTGTTGTAACGATGTAATCAGCTTGTTGAATGCTACAAAAATACTATTACTCTGAGGTGTGGGTGGTGCAGTCCTGCTTCAGGGGTCACATTAAATCCACTGTTAATTACCAACAGGAAGTTAGCTGTTTAGGTATACCCACCTACTTAGTATACATTTCCACGTTTAGACTGAAGGAGAGTTGAGCTCAGCCTCAGATTAAATTGCTCTGAAGAAAGCTGTTGAATAGTGAGTGTTCAAGATTCAAGCACCATGTGGAAAGAGAATGGGATCCAAAGGGAAGGAATGACTGGATTAGAGAATATTATCCTCCGGACTTTGGCATTCTCTGTTGTTTACTAAGCCCAAGATTTTATTTCTTAGAGTAAGGTTATATGGGCTGTTTCCATCTGAACCAGAGTTTTACTATTGAAATTGCAGATTCCTGGTCTCCACTCTGGATGGATTGCATTAGAATCTTGGTGTGAAATCAAGAAAGCTGCATTTGGAATGAATCACAGAAACCAGAAATGTCACAAAGATGGCATTACAAATACTGGGTACAGGATAAACTATTCAATAAATAATCAGAGAGTAATTGCCTTTCCTTGTGGGGAAAAAAATGCAATCGGATCTTTTACTCAAATCATGAAGAAAAATAAATTCCACATAAATTGACTATTTAAGGGTGAAAAGTAGAACTATAAAATGTCTAGGAAAAAATATAGGAGGATATCATTTTGAAATTGGAATAAAAAAGAATATATTCAATACATTAAAAAACAAATCATAAGGACTGCAGCAGTGGTTCACCAGTTATGGCCCTTGCCTGGTATGCAAGGGTACACGGGTTCAAACCCCAGCCCCACATACACAATGAAGTGTTAGAGTTCCAAAAGCACATGCAAAACTAAATGAAATTCTCTCTCTCTCTCTCTCTCTCTCACTGTCCCTCTGTCTTAAAAAAAAATCATAAAAAGTAACAGGAAAATTTGAATATATCACAATTTATCTCAATTCATTTACACTGCTACATCAAAACACAATAGACTGGGTAACTTATAAATAACAGAAATTTATGTCTCTCAGTTCTGGAGGGGAGGAACCCCAAGATTGAAGGTACCAGCAGATTCAATATCTGGTGATGGCCCACCTCATGGTTCATTAATGGCACTGTCTCATTGTGACCTCACATGGTGGAGGGGCAAGACTGCGCTTAGATTTCTGGTATAACAGCACTAACTACATTCAGGATCTCTCTACCACACCAAAAGCCCCATCTCCTACCATCATCACATAGATCTCAGTATATGGATTTCAAGAGGACACAAACATGCAGATCCCGGTCCAATTTCATACTTTATATGACAACTACCATAAAGTCAAGAGATAGCCCACACACTTGGATACTTGTAGTAAACACAGTCAACAAAGGATATCAAGTATCAAGCATATATAAAGTTATATAAACAATTAAGGAAAATGAAAAGTAGGAAAATATTAATTATTACCTACTCAAAGAATAGGAAATGTAAATTACTAATAAACGCAAAATGATAGTTACCTTCATTAGCTCTCAGAGGAAATATAATTAAAACCTGCAATATCAGGCACAGTGGTGCATGCCTGCAGTCCTGCTTCTTGATAGGCTGAACAAAGAAATTCACAGTTCAAGGCCAGCCTGGGCAACTTAGTGAGACTGTCTCAAAAAATAAATAAATAAATAAATAAAAAAGTATGGAATGTAGTGGCAGAGCACCACTGGGTTCAATCCCTAGTATAATAAATAAAAAGCTGAGGTATTCAAAAGGTTAGTGAATATATAAAGAAAATGAAACTGAAGGATGCATAATTGGCAAGAAAGTAAGTTGGTACAAACACTTTGGAGGTCAAATCGGTAGTATCCCAAAGCTTGCTGTGTTTTGTTGTTTTCAGGTGCTGGGGATGAAACCCAGAGTCCTACCTATGCCATACAAGTGCTCTGGCACTGAGCTACACCCCTAGCTTTCAAAGTTTGCTTCTGTGCTATCCTAATTACATTTATGTCTGCGAAATTCTTATTCATTTTTTATAAGCAAATATCTACAAAAGCTTTAATTATGTTTATATTGGTGAACAATTGGAAAGAGCATGAATGTCATCAATGGGGGCCTGCGTAAATACATGATAGAATGTTTATATGTTGGACTAGTATGTTTTAGTTACAGTGACTGAATTAGGTCTATGGCATCAGCATAGGTCCTTTTAGAAAACACAGTGTTAGGTGGCCAAGTTACCAGTGGGTTCACATGAAACAACATACTTATGAACATATATTATTGGGAATGTGCGATCCAATTTCCTATCTTTAGCAAGAGATTTTCTTCTACTTTTGCTAGATTTGGAGATTTTCTATTTTATGTCTAGAACTCAATGTTGGGGCTAAAAACTCTGCTACAAACAATCTCATCCAATATCCTCCTTAAAAATTTTTAAATGGATTTATATTTTTGGAATAGTTTTAGATGTGTAGAGGAATTGTGAAAATACTACAGAAGGTTCCCATATACCACATGCTTCATTTCCATTATTATGAATAACTTACATTGATATGGCACATTTATTAAAATTAATGATTTAGTGCTGATGTAATAATTGGTTAATGTTTTATTCCTATATCACCTTTAACAAATGGCCTTTATTTGTCTTAGGATAAGACAGACATGAGTCCTCTAAGCCATAGCTATTTCTCAGACTTTCCCCATTCCCCATGACTTACAGTTTTGAGGTGTTGCTGAGATATTTGCAGAATATCCCTCTTTGGAGTCTGACACATTTTTCTCATGTTCAGACTGGGTTTGGGGGAGGAAGACTATAATAAAGTGGAGAACCATTCTCATCACATTGAATCAAATGTATGCATTATTAACATAAGGTTGCTCTTGGTATTAACTTTGGTCGCCAGATAGTTGGTTACTTCACTGTTAAGTTGCTCTTTTGGCTCACTCCCTCCCTTTTTCACACTGTATTCTTTGGAAGGGAGTCTCTGTGTTCAACCAGTCTTCTCATTTCTAAGAGTCAAGGAATTGTAGCTTAAAAAAAAGGAGAGACAAAATTGAAAATTGTAGATAAAAAATAAAAGAGATTTGCCCCAGGTTGGAGTTAATCATACCTTATCTGAAATGTAGTTTGGGCCACAGAGGAGTTACTTAGGTGTATAATTAAATAATTTAAATCTGGTCTTATGCTAATTTTAAATCAATCCATATGATCCAGTTTTCTTTAATCCATTTCATCCCATCATACCAGATATGGAACACTTATAAAAACTTAACTATAGTATATACTATATGTCTTTTTATAATAACATAATTATATCACAGTAGAATAGTTATAATATAACATTAATATATATAGGCTCTAGATTACGATTTCCAACCTATTTTAATGCACTTGTGTCAATTTTGTTGAAATATTCAGAGAATTGAAAACTTGGGACCTAAGGGTTAAATTTTACATTTAATTTTCATGTTAAATTACATCAATTAATTTGGCACATACAAAATGTACCTTCCCTCCCCGCCCCCAACAACCCTTCTATTGAGGTCTCAAATCTATGTTTATCAGATACCACATTTTAAAAATTAACATGTACACCCCAGTACTTACAGAACTGAGTTCAAAATGAATAAAGGAAGATTTTTACATGTTGGAAACTAGAATTAGAATCAGTGAGGAGGAAATAAGACTCCATGGGAGGCAGAAAGCTGTACTGAAAGGCTGCCCATAACATTAGGCAATGTAGGCAGGGAATTCCAGGTCCCAGATCTGGAAGAGGACACGAGTTGCAAACCCAGGCAGGGGTGTCTTCTCTAGCTCTTGGGTTCCGTGGCTCGTGGGGATGCATATTGTTAATGACAAAAAGAGCTCCTACCAAGGTGCTGGGCCACCATTCAGGGGCCCCTGATGCCCAAGTCTGAGAGTGGTATTTTAGCCTTGGATGACAGGAGAAAGAAAAATGATTGCAGAGCAAAGTAGTGAAGTAACCGAAGCAATGATGAACAGAAGAGTTGGTAAAATACAGAACACAGTTTTAAAAAGTGCTTTCCATAAAATAATAGCAGCACTATTTGTGTTTCAGAATAAATTGAAAATAAAATATTTAAAATAATTTAGAAAGAAATCATGGAGCAGAAGTTCAGAGGAATTTAGTCAGCTAAGGTCCTTTTTTTTTCAGTAGAGAAAAGAAATACTAATTAATTTTGACTTTTATTTTATTATAAATGTAAGAGTGTATGCCAAAAATAAACAAATTCATATCATGTATGATGGAAGGTAAAAAGAAGCACCATGTACACAATGAAGTCTTGGAGAACCAAAAGCCACATGAAAAACTAAATAAAATTGATTCTCTCTTTCTCTCACTATCCCTCTATCTTTAAAAAAAAGAAAAAAGAAATTGATCTATTTAATGCAAGATAGCAAAATGAATAAATACACAAATAAGAATACCAAAAAATAATGTAAGATGGTAGCTATCAATACAAATACATCAATAATTATGAAAATTTATAAATATTAAACTCACTTTTCTAATATTAGATACAAACCTCTGTGGTTTAAAAAGGAAATTGTAATTATGTGATGTTTATCGAGAGACCTTAAAGAAAATGATACGGGGTGATAAAAATGAAAGGAGAGAAAACAGTAGATTAGCCAAAGAAGTTAATATGACAATATTAAATAATATTAATATTAATAAAATATTAAGCAAAAAAATGCATAAGGAAAGAGGACAACCTAATAATAGGTGATAGCATTAGAAATGAGGAGGTATACAGTTCTCAAAAATTGCTAGATCAAGGAAGTCAAATGAAAGAACCGGCAATTCTTTTTTTTTAATTAGATGGATATAGAGATATATTTGAGGGGGAAACATTATCAAACATTCAAGAATCCATGTATATATACTTAGTTATCCAGGGCTAATGCCATATCATGGATGCCCAGCTTGGGTTCCCCATGTTGCTGTTTCCCCCAGAAGAACCCCAGAGTTAAATGGATATCTCGTGGAGGGCACAGATCTCCTTCTGAGATGATTCCTCCAGTCTCCTAAGTGATTTTCCTAATCCCTCCCCCCACACTGTCCCCCATCCTACACCTTCAAGTATCCTAGGGAGTCTTCTCCTTGTTGTGTTGAGAATCATACAATTTGAAGTTATTATTAGCTTAGCCGTCTAACATACTGCTTCCTGGTGTATTCTAGCTTCCACAGATGAGAGAAACCATTTGGCCCTTGAGTCTCTGGGATTGGGAGACTTCACAGCATGATTCTTTCCATCTCCATCCATTTGATTTCAAAAGCCATAATATCATCTCCTCTAATGGCCGAGTAGTATTCCACTGTATATAAGTACTAAAGTTTTTGTATCCACTCATCGAGGGAGGGGCATCTGGGTTGGTTCCATAATCTAGCTATAGTGAATTGAGCTGCTATAAACATTGAGGAAGCCACATCACTATAATATGCTGATTCTAAGTCTTTTGGGAAAATACCCAGGAGTGGGATAGCTGGGTCATAAGGTGGTTCTACCCTTAATTTTTTGAGGATTCTCCACACTGCTTTCAAGAGTGGCTGAACCAGTTTGCAGTCCCACCAGCAGTGTGACAGTGTTCCTCTTTTCCCACATTCCCTCCAGCATCTGTTGTTGTTAGAATTTTTCATTTTTGCCACTCTAACAGGAGTGAGGTGGTATCTCATTGAAGTTTTGATTTGCATTTCCCTTATTGCTAATGATGTGGAGCATTTTCTCATATATTTATGGGCTTTCTGGACTCCCTCTGGTGAGAAGTTTCTTTTTTGATCTGTAGCCCATTTATTGATTGGATTATTTGTAATTTTGGTGTTTAGTTTCTTTAGTTCTTTATCTGTTCTGGATATTAGCCCTCTATCCGAGGTGTACAGGCAAAGTTTTCTCCCATTCTGTAGGTTCTCTCTTGATGTTCTTGATTAGATCTTTAGCTGTGCAAAAACCTTTTAGTTTAATTGCATCCCATTCATTTATTCTTGACTTTACTGCTTGAGCCATGGGAGTTTTGTTGAGGAAGGCGCCGCCGACTCCTATTTGCTATAGTGTTGACCCTACTTCTTTTTCTAATAAGTTTAAAGTTGTTGGCTTAATATCCAGGTCTTTGACCCATTTTGATTTAATTTTTGGGCAGGGCGAAAGATAAGGATCCAGCTTCAGTTGTCTACACATGGCTGTCCAATTTGTCCAACACCATTTGTTGAACAGGCTATCTTTCTTCCACACTATGCTTTTGCCCCCTTTATCAAATATCAAATAGTTAAATATATGGGGTTTTGTCTTAGGATCTTCTATTCTGTTCCACTAATCTTCAGAGAACTGGCAATTCTGATTAATCATGAAAGTAGAAAATCGAACTGCTATTCTCTAACTTAAGATCTGTGGTTCAGGGACTGCAGCCATGGCTTGGTGGTTACGGTGCTTACCTGGCATGTGCAAGTACACAGGTTCAAACCCCAGCACCCACATACACAACTAAGTGTCAGAGCAATGAAAGCCATGTGAAAAACTAAATAAAAATTGTTTTTCCCTCTCTCTCTAAAAGAATAAAAATAAAAGATCTGTGGTTCAGTCATCAGTTTGCTCACCGTGTCTGCCACACAT
>PVKS010006326.1:61633-79212 GCA_004027875.1 Aplodontia rufa
GGGGGGGGGGGGGGGGGGGGGGGACGGACTCTCCTAGCACCTCATACTCTGCCCACGGTAGTATGTGTAATTCCCTTGTGTTCCTTTTCCCCCAGTAGATAATAAACTTTCCAGGACTAGGGCTGTGCCCTTTAATCCACTGTGGCCTAGTGTCTGGCTCATGGTTTGCTTTTTGAGGAACCAGATCTGTAAAGGAATGAGTTATGTAAAAATGGTGTGTGGTCACTGACGGAGGAATTAATTACACGGAAGGAAAAGGCTTCAGTGCATTAGGGACCTTTAAGGAAAAGCTTGGAATATGAGTACTGGGAAGGCAGTTTTGTTCCAGGTAGAGGGAACAGAGTGAACAAGGGCATAAGGACAAGGAGGCGTGACCTGGCAGGGCATTTGGAGGGGTCAGATTTAGTGTTGCTGGAGCATATGTAGCAACAAAGTAGAGAGAAATACAGTTGTAAATAGAGATTGGGGATTGTTATACAGGCCCTGGAGTGTCCTGTTGAATGTAATCTTTAATCTACAAGCAAGTGATATCCACTAAAGATATCTACACATGGAGCGTAGTAGAGCTAATCACTGAGTATTTTCAGCTCCTCCCACTTCAAGGCCATATGAAGACTGTACTTCTTCAGAATTAGCCACGGCCACGTGACTTACTTGGACCAATGCCAGTGGGTGAAAGCAAGGATACCACCCTGTCTGATTTATTGTTGATTCTTCTCCAGCATGAATCTTGGTCCTTGAGTGAGAATGCAGTCAACAGAAGGGACTCTCAGTTATTCTTTTATAGAATGAAAAAGACACAAAACTTTGTTGTTTTAAGACACTGAGATGTTGTGGTTATTTGTTATTGCAGAATGACCTTGACTCTTCTGACTAATGTAGGTGTTTGTTAAATCTGATGTAGCACTAATTAGACTTGAGGGCAGATGAAAAATTGGAGGAGACCATTCCAACAAAGCACTAGCAGTAGGGAAAGTGAATAAGGATGGGAGCAGGAGGACAGGGAGGGCATTGATTTTACTAGCTTCTGCATTTCTGGTGCCTGGCACAGTTCCTGTAATGAGAGAAGTCAGTGGGGAAGCATTGTTCTCATGCTTCCATAAGGAACTGTCCTAATATTTTGTGTCTCTCCAAAGCATATGCACAAATCTTAATATCTGAGACCTATGGATGTGCTCCTATTTAAAAATGGAGTCTTTGCAGATGTAATTTAGTTAAGAATCTTGGGGTAAGATTATTTTACATTTACGGTTGGTCCCAAATCCAATTACTGGTGTCCCGCTAAGAAAAGGAGAAGGAAATTTAATACACAGATTCAGAGAGGAAGCTGTATAAGATTGAGACAGAGACTGGAGCTGGTTGACCGCCAGCCAAGAAATGCCAAGCGTTGCCAGCAGACATCAAAAAATGAAAACGAGGTAAGGAATGTTCTCCTTCAGAGTCTCCAAAAGAAGCTAGCCCCACCAACACCTTAATTTTGGAGTTCTGGCCAAAACTGTGGGAGAAAAAAAATTATGTTGTTTTAAGCCACTAAGTGGTATTTTTTCTTTTTATTTTATGGTAGCCCTAGAAAATAAATACAAGATTCACTCCACTTATCAGGTTGGGAACAGCATTAGAATAATATTTTCAGTTACACCCTCTCTCTCCATCATATTTTCCACCCTCTTCACAAAACAGAAGTGATTTCTCTGATTTGTGACATTGGGGACTTCAAATAGCATCTAATACTTTTTGGGGATTGCACTCAAGCATAGCCTATGGGATCAATACGTTCTCCAACTCATCTCTCCCATTAGGTAAGCAAGCCTGAGAGCTGTTTTCTAAGTCTTCAGTCTCTAGGCTACAAGGCAGCACACAATTTCCTCTGATACTGGTGAAACAGAGGCTTCACAGATTTTTCTTTTATTTTTCGGTACCAGAGATTGAACACAGGGGTGCTTAACCACCAAGACACATCACCAGCCCTTTCTACTTTTTATTTTGAGACAAGTAAATTTATTTATTAATTTTTAATTTTTTTTCTAAGTTGCTTACAGCATTGCTAAGGTGCTGAGGCTGGCCTTGAACTTGTGATCCTCCTGCCTCAGTCTCCCAAGTCACTGAGATTATAGGTGTGAGCCACCATGCCCAGCTGGATTCTTCTTTCAGATGAATCACAAAGTTGGGCTTGGTGTGTGTGTGAGTGTGTGCATATGTCTGGGTGTATTTGTGTATATAGTGGTAGGGAGCCTCATTTGGGTTGCAGTTCTCAATCAACTTCACTTATTCCCAAAAAATAAAAATAAAATAAAATGAGTAGCATTTTTGTACACTAATAATGAACTATCTGATAAAGAAGTCTAGAAAACAATCCCATTTAAAATAGTTCAAAAACTAAAATACTTGGGAATAAATTTAACCAAGAATGTAAAAGAGCTGTACAATGAAACTCTAAAACATTGAAAGAAATTAAATAGGACATAAACAAATGGAAACATATTTCATGCTCATGTACTGGGAGAATTAATATTATTAAAATGATCATGCTTCTCAAATTTGCCTACAGATTGAATATAATCCCTTTCAAAATATCGATGACATTCTTCACAGAAACAGAAAAAATACTAAAATTAAAATGGAAGCATGAAAGATCCAAAACAGTCAAAGAAATCATTAGTAAAAAGAATAAAGCTGGAGACATCACCCTAGATAACTTTCAAAAATACTGTGATCATAGGAACCCAAACAGCATAATGTTGGTGTAAGATAGACATGTGACTTATAGAACAGAATAGAGAACACAGATATAAATTCATGCACCTACCCCCAAATGATTTCCAACTGAAGTGCCAAGAACACACTGGGAAGAAGACAAATGTTTTCTGGTAAAACTAGATAGTCATGTGCAAAAAAAAAATTAGACCCCTATCTCTCACCATATACAAAAATCAACTCAAAATGGATTAGAGAATTGCATGTGAGGCTCAAAACTGTAAAACTATCAGAATAAAAAGTAGGGAAAATACTTCATGATATTGGTTCAGACAAGGAATTTTCTGTAATAAAGCAAAAACATAGAAAGCAACAGCAAAAATAGATGTATCAAGTTACATCAAACTAAAAAATCTGCACAACAGAATATAATCAAGTGAAGAACTAACTTACAGAATGAGAAAATATTTGCAAAATATACATCTCACAAGAGATTAATGTGAGGAATACAAACAATAGCAAAAAAAAGCAGATAATTTCATTAAAAAGTAGGCAAGAACTTGAACAGACATATCTCAAAAGAGGGTATATAAATAGCCAATGGTTATTCCATTGAGATATCCATTACCTCACCCTAAGTAGAATGGCTATCTTCAAAAACACACAAAAAAATTTACAAAATACTGCCATGGCTAAATGGGGAAATTTATACACTATTGGTGGGAATGTAAGTTAGTACAGCCATTATGGAATATAGTATGGCAGTTCCTTAAAAATTTAAAAATATGATCCAGCAATCCTACTACTGGATATCTGTCCAAAGGTGATGAAATTGGTATTTTAAACAGATAACTGCACTGTGTGTTTATTATAGCACCATTTACAATGGCCATGATACAGAATCAATCAAAGTGTCCATCATTGGTTGAATGGATAAAGACACTATGGTAACACGCAGTGGACTACTACTCAGTCAGAAAAATTGAAATGCTGTTTTTTTGTACTAACATGGATGTGTCTAGAGAACATTAAATAAAATGAAATAATCTACGAACATAAAGACAGATACTGCACAAATTCATTCATTTGTGGATTTAAAAAAAGTTCTCATAGAAGTACAGAGGGCAATAGTATTTACTGTAGTCTGAGGAGGGGAAGAGGAAGAAAGGATGTTTAGGAGAGATTGGTAAATGGATAAAAAATTATAGATAGGAGGAATAAGTTCTGGTGTTCTATAAACCTGTAGAGTGACTATGGTTCATAATACTGTAGTGTGTACTTAAAAAATAACTAGAGAGGATTCTGAAGTTTCTTACTTTAAAGAAATAATAAAAGTTTGATGTAATAGACATGCTAAGTATCATAGATTGATCACTCCATAATGTGTATATGTACTGAAGCATCATATTGTACCAATATGTGCATTTATTATGTGTCAACTAAAATCAAAACAAGGCATGCCTTAGTGGTGCATACCTCTATTCCCAGTGGCTCTGGAGGCATAGGAGGATCCTCCAGTAGGAGAATTGCAAGTTCAAGGCCAGCCTCAAAAATTTAGTGAGGCCCTAAGAAACTTAGTAAACCCTTGTCTCAAAATAAATAAATAAATAAAGCTGGGGATGTTGCTCAGTGGTTAAGCACCCCTGGGTTAAATCTCCAGTACCAAAAACAAAACAACAAAAACCAAAAAATAACAAGAACAACAACAAAATAGAAATGTGTTTCCTAATTTTCAGGCTGAATAGAGGCAAGGATTCCAGAAAAGGCAACTCAGGAAGTTTACAGAGATATTAGAGGAAAATCAAAAGAAAATAACATTTCAGAAGTTAAAAAGGTGAGAATTCCAAGGAGGGCGTTGCAAATGGTAGCTAATGTTGCACAGATATTCAGCATAATTAGAACCCAAAAGAGGTAGTAGGTTTCCACTACGGATTCTGTTCCCCTTTGGTTTATTCACAGAGAAGACTGTTTATGTAAAGTGGTGGGAATGGAAGCAAGATAAAAATTTTATCTTCTAGAAGTTCTTACCAGATTTCTGGAGAGGGAGTTAGGGTGGAAGCAAGAATTTTGAAATATGGACCCTGGAGTGTGAATGCATTTGATGGAAAGCACTGAAGATATGATCTCTGAGGGATGCCAAGGGTGGGGAGGCCCAGATGAGGGAATTTGGGAGTTGGGGAGGGGCCAAGTGATAAAGGGAGCAGGCATTTATTGCATACCAGGAAATTTTCTTTCTTGAGACTCTAAGTAGGTGTATACAGAAGACATTGACCAACACAGGAAACCATGAAGAAAAAACTGGTTCTTGGACTATCGGCAAGACGAGTATGGTGGTGCACACCTGTAATCCCAGCAAAGAAAGGTGGAGGCTAGAGGATCGCAAACTTGTGGCCAGTCTGGGCAACCTAGTGAGGTCCTGTTTCAAAATAAAAAAATGAAAAGGGTTAGGGATGCAGCTCTGTGGCAGAGCATGCCTGGATTCAAACCTAGTACTCAAAATAAAAAGTATTGGCCAGAACATTTCATACAGGTGAAATGACTAATTTTGGTGGCCAAGGCTGAGTGGGAATGCATGTGAAATCAGCAGGAATGGAGAGCAGACCATCTTGTCAACTGTGGAATTTGGAAGGAACAGAGGTCATGAAGAAGGCGATTTTCTGTATGGGGTCACAAGTCCAACACCACATCCTATCTCAAACTCTTATCAAGGTCTACCATGATGAGGAAAATATATTGCATCAATCCTATGATTCCACCAATTGCAAGACACCATTATTTTTACTACTAAGGAAGAAAGAAGAGGAAAAATAAAAAGCCATTCCATATGAAACGGTCACAGCAGCCTCTTATTGCTTTGAATTTTCTCCCATTGTTCCCAGGGGTTTGCAGTTTGTCCTGCCTTTGGTTATGCCCTTGGTGTGTGATAGGCATCATTTTGAACACATTTAAGTAACAAAATAGGAGACCCTCTATTTGTGAACATCAGCTTTCTTAGTTCCTGTAAAGTGCTTGGCTATTTCTTTACAGGAAAATATGGAGGTGTGGTTATTCTTTCTGTCCGGCAATGAATACTTTTTCTGTCTTCGTACAAATATAATAAACATAATAAACTATTTCACTCATATTGCATATATGCCTCTCTGCTCTGTTTTGATGTCTTTCAGCATTCTCAAAATCTTGTGTTGAAATGTCAAATCAAATAGAAATGTTTTTGGAAACATTTAAACACACTGCAGAATCAGATGCAAGCAGTTTCATGGAGATTTGATATTCCCACAAACAGCTCTGACGCCGTTGTACATACATCAACGATGACAACTACTTCACAAAGCTTGATGGTAGGGACTGTAAAGTACAACTTCCCAATGTGCAATGGCATCCTGATTGTAGAGATGCCAAATAGGAGAAAATATGTGTTAGGATTGCTAAACTCTGAAAATTGTATTTCACCAAACTGTGGTAGTTGAAACTTGCAGATAACCTTTGACCTTAATTACAACTACCCCTTTGCTACCTAACTTTTATTTAGCATTGGTAACCGATGCTGTATTAGAATTCATTTGAGCCTTGACATTTTTTTATATTCTTTTTTATCCCCTTAAAGAAGTATAAAATGACCAAGAGGCTAATGCCCTGGAAGGAGAAAAAATAAATGCTTGTGCATTTTGTCCCCAAATAACTCAAATTGGAGGAATCTCTTACAGCAATGATAGGTGTAGCTTTGCTCAGAGATGAAAATGGGTCTGCTTTAATTTCTCTACGTTCATTAATTCTTAGGGAAGGTAAAAGATAGGACATTTGGAAACTCCAGTGCTCAAAACTACCCAGAAATATAGCAAGGGATGGTCTCAGAAATGTCTAGTTTCATTGTCTGATTTACAGATTGAACAACTAGTAAATGTATGTCACATGTGACAAAGGGACGTTGCTCAAATGTTAGTCTTTGATGTGAAGGGAAAAACAAACCCGGGTTAAGCATCTACTCTGGAATTTTTAGCAAAGAGGAGGTTCTAAATGCCAGCGAGGTGCTCTTGACAATACATCACACATTCCTAAGAACAAACCTTCCCCCTCCCTTGTCATTTCAGTTTGCTTTGCTTTGTTTTTGTCCCTTATTGAGTGAAGGTTGGTTTGTTTTGTGGAAATAACAAGTACTTGGATTTCTCACTCTCTAGAGCTCTGGGCTGAGTTAAATCTACAGATGTTTATGAATGTTGACAATCCCTATTGGCAGATGTTGTAGCAATACTTCTTGTTTGAGAACTGGCTTTACTGAATGATCCTAGCACAAAGGGAATCCTAGGAATTTACTTTCATTTAGATCAGACATTTGAACCAATTGAACAATGATCCCCATTTCTTCCAGCTCTTATAAACCTTTATGAGACCCAAATTTTGTCTGTGCAATCTGAGATTTTTTTTTCTTTCATCTGATATGACTGCGGGTGGGTTGGGGAGTGAAAGACAATTGTTCGAAAGGAAGCTCTTTGTTCATCCTGACTCTCAGATCTATTTCATAGGAAAATTTCCATACCAATTCTAAGAAGAGAAACAAATGGTCGGAGGCAGAGAGCAGCATTTGTTCTATGAAACATTCCAGTGGCTGGGTCTGCAGGCAGCAGGGCAGCCAAGCCAAAGGAATTTCAAGAACACAGTGCCTTTCTGAATTACAGCCCTAGGTCTGCCCACAATACTGATTATTTCACATCAGCAACTTGGTACATTATGCGGGGGGGCTTCGTGGTCTTCTTTTGTTAGTAACAAGCGAACTCCTAGTGCTTATTCCAAAAGGTTACAATGAGAAAGGATGGTGGAACAGAGTTTGAGAAAGTAAACATGGTATCGATCTCCATTCCATTATAAATCGCTTCCCCTTCCCTGTTTCTTGAGTGATCAGATGATAGACGATCATCTTCTTGGGCTTCTCTTTTCCTACAGAAGGACTCGGTGTAAATGGGCAGCAGGCGTCTGAATGCTGTATTCTAAAGATCTGGCAGGCAGCTGGCACGGAAAGTGGAGGCAAGTGGAGATTTGAACAAAGCCCAAACACGCCTGTGGTTAACTTGATTTACAGGAATCAACAGAACCTGGGAAAATCTCAAGCCATAAAGCCTTTGTTTGGAAAGTTTTACAGGATAAAGGATAGCCAGGTCTAAATTATGCTTTTCCCCCAGGATTTCAAAACAAAACATTGAGGGGAAAAAAAAGGGGGGGGGGCCTCTCTCTTTCCTTGAGACTGGCCACTTTTCAAAGATGTGATCAGTCTCCAAACAACTCAAGAATCATCCCCTCCTGGAATGCATAAACACTGCTGGGTTGCCTTAGCTGAACCCAATTTCTTCATTTTTCCCAGTGTTTCTACTGTGCTTTCATATTTATAGGATTCACACCATAAGTAAGAGCAATGTCAAGTTGACACAGAAAGCATCAAGGACTTAGAAATGCCACACAGGAGATGCATCTGTGCACCCTCCATTCCTAGATGCCGTCTTTGGCACTGCCAGCAAAAGAAGCTCAAGTCTTGGTTTACTTCTCTGTGAAATGGTGATATGAAAAACACTGATTTTACAAAAAGTCAAGTGAAAATCTCTATGTAAATGTAAATTCTAAGGGTTCTTGGTCTTTGTCCAGTGTCTGTGCCTTAAACACCAAGGGCTCTGCTATGGTTTAGATAGGAGATGTCCCTCAAAATCTCCTTTGTTAATGCAAGAGGTGAAATAGTTAGATTACGAGAGCTATAATCTGATCGGTCCATCCTAGTTTGAATGGACTAACTGGGTGGTAATTGTAAAGGTGTGGTGAAGTTGAAGTGGGGTGGGTTACTAGGGTCATGTCCTGGAACGGTTCATCGTCTCTGTGGCCTCTTTCCTTCCCCTTTCTTTCTCTGCTTCCTGGCTGCTATGAACAAAGCAGTTCTCTTCCAAAACACCCTTCCACCATGATATGCTGCCTCATCTCAGCCCCAGAGCAAAGGATTTGGCCCATCACGGACTAAGCCTCTCAAACCATGAGCCAAAATAAACTTTTCCTCCTCTAAATTGTTCTTGTTAGGTATTTTGGTCACAGTGATGCAAAGCTGACTAACACAGCCTCCTTCCCTCACATTGATTCATCTATTCATGCATCCAACAATACTGATGGAACCAAAAATCATAGTTGTCACTCGGTTAGTGTTTGTTGAATGAAAATGTTTTATGGTAAATCATTGTCATTATTCTTTATAGCAGGGGTTGGCAAACCAGAGCCCACAGGATTCTTTTTGTAAACCAACTTTTATTGGAGCATAGCTGCACCCAGACCCACACTGACTATAGTTGCTTTTGTGCTATATCTATAGTGATGAATAGTTATAAGAGAGACTTTATGACTTTCAAAGCACTAAATATTTACCACCTGGGTTTTTATTTTTTTATTTTTTATTTTATTAAACCCAGGCATGCTTAACAACTGAGCCACATACCCAGCCCTTTTTATTTTTTATTTTGAGACAGAGTCATGC
Organism: Aplodontia rufa; assembly: GCA_004027875.1. Lineage (NCBI taxonomy): Eukaryota > Metazoa > Chordata > Mammalia > Rodentia > Aplodontiidae > Aplodontia > Aplodontia rufa. The sequence continues at coordinate 70,827 of PVKS010006326.1, forward strand.
TAAGTGGCTTAGGGCCTCTCTCAGTTGCCGAGGCTGGCTTTGAATTTGCAATCCTCCTGCCTTCACCTCCCAAGTCACTGTAATTACAGGTGTGCCCGACCATGCTCTATCATCTGCTTTTGATGGAGAAAATTTTCAGACCTCTAAAGACATTAGGCACATTCTCCTAAACTTCTTTACTTTCCTTGAACAATGTAGCCGGGAATATTTTTAGGACAAAATTTCTTAAGGAAGGTGTGTTCTAGGGGACAGTTTTGCTATGGGCTGCTCCTTCCTGGGTTAAGAAGTTCGGATAATGTGACTTAGAAAGAATATTGCTAAGCTTGACAGTTGAGAACACATGATTTCAATTCAGTGTTTGCACATTTATTTGGCCCTATTCTTATTTTCTATTAATTCATGTTTTAGAGAAGGTATTTGCTACAGAAACATCTTAGGAAGTTAGGAAGATAGCACTTCCTTTACATGGTATCTCTGGAAAAATGGAAGCGACTGCTCTGTGCATTATGTTGAGAAAGGTCATGAATTACAACCAAGATATGCTAGGAAAGAATACATCACTGAGTTCCCTCAGTCAGCCATGGCTTGTGTGCCAGGAATTTGCTAACACTTATTTACCTTATTCAAAAGACTTACAGTGAAAGGATTCCTATATGACAACGTATGAAGTGTGACTTCAAGGATGCCTTTTTTGGTGTGGATATGAACTAATTATGAGGAAATTTCACAAAGAGTTATGACAAAGGTACTTTGTCTTATTTTCCAAGAGCACTTCTTAGAAGATGAAATTTAATCATATATATATTATACACACATAAATGATTATTATATATTGTTATTTTGCTTTTTTATTTCTAGCACATTTTATCCGTCTTGTGGTTATCCCAAAGTTCTCAGGTATTATGATACATTTTCTTCATTCTCTTTTTTCTTTGCTGTTCAAATTTGGAAGTTTCATATACTCAGTCTCAGATATTCTTTCCTAAGCTGTGTCCAGTCTGCTAATGAGCTCATCAAAGGCATTCTTTAGTTTTGCTGCAGTGCTTTTGACCTTCTGCATTTCTCTTTGATTTTTTTCTTAGATTTCCATATCTCTGCTTATATTTTCCATCTGGCCTTGCACGTGTTCTATTTTTTCCATTTAAGCCTTAAACATTAGTCATAGTCTTTTGAATTCCTGGTCTGACAGTTCCAACACACTGCCATACCCAAGTCTGCTTCTGTTGTTTTCTCTGTGCCATCAAATTGTGGTTTTTGTCTTTTAGTATGCCTTGTAATTTAGTTTTGTTCTTGAAAGAAAGATGGACAATGTTTTAGTATGCTTTTTTGCTCCTGTGACTAAAAGACCTGCCAAGAACAATTTTAGAGGAGGAAAGGTTTACTTGGAGGCTCATGGTTTCAGAGGTCTCAGCCCATAGAAAGCCAGTTCTATTCCTTGGGGCTTGAGGATTGGCTGAACATCATGGAGGAGGAGTGTGGTGGAGGAAATCAACTCACATGATGATTGGAAAGCAGAGAGAGAAACAACATACCAGATACAAAATATATGCCCCAAAGACACGCCCCCACTTCTTCTGGCTACACCCTACCCACCTTCACTCAATCAGGGGATGAATCCACTGATTGGATTAAGGATCTCATAACCAAATCATTTCCTCTCTAAACCTTTTAGCATTGTTTTTACACATGCGCTTTTGGGGGACACCTAGCATCCAAATCATAACAGGCATAATGTACTGGATGAAAGGAACTCCAGGAAGTAGGCCTTGAGTGACGTGGTGCATCTTATAGTCTTATGATTAGGTCTCAGACTTTTGGTGATCCTATGCCCCTGGGTTGTGAACTTCATATACTTTTTTTTTTTGTCTTTCCCCCACCTTTAGGTGATGCTGATGCTTAGATGAGGCTAAAGTTGGCTAGTGGGCTATTTCACTTAGTCTGGTTGATTAGGTTCTGATAGCCCACTGGGTTAGGCTTTGATAATAGTTTCTCTTGTGGGCAGAACTTTAGAAGAACAGAATTCTTTGGCATATTTCAAAATCTCAGATGGTCGCAGTGGATTTTCTCCCCCAACCTTCATGTGAGAACCTGGAAGTAAACCCACCAAGACTAGGTCTCTTCATGAATGAGTCCCTGTGGAGTGGTTTTTACTCTCAGATTTGTCTACATTGAGTCTCGAACAACTCATCCCTTACAGGCTAGATAGTTCTTGCATCTCATGAGAGCTTCTGCACATGATTTTTTTTTTCTGGTAAGTTGTTAACACTCTGTAATCACAAATCTGTCTCTCCAGTTTTTGAGACGATGAAATGAAACACACTGTAGATTGGATCCATTCTGGGCTGATTCCACCGAAGAAAGTATTCCCTGGACAATTTTGTTAGAAACTCACTAAGAATAGGGCACAAGAGAGAAAAAGGGGGAACATATATATAAAATCAGGAGACATGGAAGACAGGAGGCTTCCGCATACATTCAGCAGGAGATTCAGCGGAAAAGAAAGAAGATGTTGAAAAACAATATTCAATGATAGAACAACTGAAAACTTTTCAGAGTTTAAGAAGTTCACACCAAAATCACTAATAATAAAAAAAGAAAAAATGTAAGAAGCAAAAAAGAATTCACAAATCCTCACATTGAAAAGAATACAAAGAAAAATGAAAAGGATAAAAAGCAAGAAATGCACATGTACACACAGATGGTAATTTTGCAGAACCCCACACACAAAAAGAAAAGTCTCAAAAGCCACAATGGGAAAGACGGCATTCCTGCTAACAAATACTCAGTGAACAACAGATTCTCATCGGCAGCAGATTCCAGAAAACAACAGAGTAATGTTTTCAAAGTGCTGACAGGAAACAACCGTGAACTTTGAATTTTAAACTCCAATAATAAAAATATATCTAAAATATAAAAATGAAAACCTCATATATAAAGACCATATAGAGACAGTTTCAAACATGCCTTAGGAAAGCTTAACTACTTAGGATCCTTAATAAGAGAGCCATCAACAGATACCCAAGGATTGGGATGTACAATAACACTACCAAGAGAACCTAATGTTCTTTAAATGCTGTTACATTTAATTAACCATTGACACTATGCGCACACTCAAACACAACAAAATATTAGGTAAGAATATCAAGGAAGAAGGTGGAGGGAGGACGGTGTCTTTTAATTGGTTAGGAAAAGATTGCTTTGGTTTAATTTAAGAGGTGGATAAAGACGTTGAGTAATTCTAGACCAGTATTCTCAAGTTTTGTTATTCATCAGAATCACGTAGAATACACAATTTGTGGATCTCATCTCAAGTTGATGTTGTAGGCTTGGAGTGGGATCTGAGAATCTGCATTTTAACAATTTCCACACAATGTTAATGCTGCTGCTCTGGTGTCCATGCTTTGAGAACCAGTCCTTCAGTGTTATAAAAAGATTATAGTTGCATATGTAGATAAAAAAAAATTTAGGGTGATCATTAAGAGAATAGAAACTATGCATAGCTTCAAAACCAGAGGAGGGAAAAGAATATATATGTAAAGTGTTATAACAGAAGGAAAGAAGGGAGAAAAAACAAGGGAGTGATAAGGAGAAGGAAACAGCAGATACAAATTAAGATGGTGGGGCTAAATCCACAGACTAGAAAGCCAGCTTTGCAACGCTTATAACTGAAAAAGAATTTGTATCCAGCATAAATCAAAAATTTCTGAAAAATAAAGACAAAGCCCAAGAAAATGTGTAAAGGAGGTGATGCAGCAATTCACACAGAATGGAAACAGTATGGCCCAAAAAACAAATGACGGTGTTTGGTCTCATTGGATAGTAGGGAAATACAAAAGGAGATGTGAATTTAGACCCAACAGACCAATGAAAAGGTACGAGGCTGATAATTTGTGTGAATGGGGAAGAAACAGGACAGAAGTCTCACACATGAGTGGTGAGAGAATACACCGGTTCCCCTCTTTGAGAACAAGCTGTCAGTCTCTAATAAAGTATGAGTTTTGTATCATGTCAGAGTGAAGGTGCACTGTTGTCTTTCCCCCGTGTCTGGGCAGCTCCACTTAGGAATAACCTAGAGGGACTCCTGGGTGTCTGTGCAGAGGTGTGTGCCCATGTCTTGGAAGCATTGCTTGTGATGATGAAAGTCAGAAAATAAACTAATCCTATCATCAGGGAACGGATCAAGGGTAGGACCTTCTTATAGTGGTTTACTGTAAAGAACTAAACTGAATTGTTGTTGCTCTGTAAACATAGGGTCTACCTACAATGTTTTAATGTTAATGTTCTACATTATACAGCATTATTTACCCTAAATACTTGGAATTGGCCTCAGTTAAAATTTTCGTTGAAACTGTAAGCCAGATGCTTCAACAATAGCTCATGAGAAATTTCATTGAAGTACTTGACATAAGTATTCTGGGGAATTCAAAGCGCTATCAGTCTTTTTCTGTGTTTAGATTAGCAAGATAATGCATGAGGTTAAGGAATATTTATATTCCAGTTACTGTGATTTAAAAAATTATCTGTGCATCTTTTGTATTGTGTTATCATAGAATTGTCTCTACGACTGCTTACTTAATAGTACAAAGAACTTTCCTATTATACGCAGAAGTTCATTCAGGAGTTACTGTCCTAACACTGTTGACCTGTAAACTTGTGACAATGTATGTTTGTTCTAGGAAACTACAATTGTTTAAACATTTGTATTAAAGAATAGTGTGTATCTCTTACTTAAATAAACTGTCAATCACTCTGTTCTTGTTTCAACCAGTATATAAAAATGGTTCTTTTAAAAAAGGAATGTGGGGGCTGGATCAGTGGCTCAGCGTTTACAGCGGTTCCCTAGCACACATGAGGACCCAAGTTCAAACCCCAGCACCACATACACAACAAACTCTCAGAGCAATGAAAGCCACATGAAAATCTAAATAAAGTTGATTCTCTCTCTCTCTCTCTATCCCTCTCTCTTTAAAAAAAATTAAAAGAAATAAAAAAAAGGAATGTGTAATTTAATATTTTCCTCCCTGCAAGAAGATTTTTCAAATGAAAAAATAGTGATTCTAACGTTAACTTAAAAACTACAATACAAATGCTAATTTTCTTATGTATGCTGATATAGTCAAAGTAAAAAAATAAAAGCAGAGAGAAAAAAGCAAATTGTGGAATATGAAAGAAAGGGGACATTTGTATAAACAATAAAATCATTAAAAACAATACTGTAGGTATTCTAGGTGGCCTTTGTTTACCAGAAACTTTAGTGTCAAATAAATATAAATATCGCTTACATGTACTATATCTTGGTGATAAATTCTGGAAGTGTGAGGCGGAATTGAGGGCCCGGATGATTTCTGTAGAGGCTTCAATGAGGTCTCGCATGCTTTCTTCAGAAAACAAGTGATCCGATAAATATATGACAAAAGTAGTATTTGCTAAATGTAGATGTGGCTACTTAAGTATTTAGATATTTGGATTTTAAAAGGGTAAGCCATCACATATATTCTTTTTTTTTTTAAGAGAGAGAGGGACATTGAGAAAGAGATAGAAAAGAGAATCAATTTTATTTAATTTTTCATATGGTCTTCATTGCTCTGACTCTTCATTATGTACGTGGTGCTGGGGTTTGAACCCATGTCCTCGAGCATGCCAGGCAAATGCTGTAACCGCTGAGCCACCACTCCAGCCCCATCACATACATTCTTGATTGTATTATAGATGGATAAATAACTATGTGAAAAATGTGGGTTTTTTCTTATGTATGCAAATCTTATTAACTAATTCTGTATAGCAGACTCTTCCTAATTTTCCACCCCAAATCAGGTCTTACACATTTCACACAGATATTATGTACCTGTGTATAACTACAGGGACATGGTAGTCTTTGTTTGGGCATTTCATTTTTTATTTTTGATACAAGGGATTGAACCCAGGGGTGCTTAACCACTGAGCTACATTCTCAGCCCTTTTTACTTTTTATTTTGAGACAGGATCTTGCTAAGTTACTCAGGGCTTTGCTAAATTGCCGAGGCTGGCTTTGAACTCGTGATCTTCCTACCTCAGCCGCCCAAGCTGCTGGGATGACAGGTGTGTACTCTCTTACCCAGCTGACATGGCAGTCTTCAGCTGCAACAGCCTGTGCTGGCAGCATTGTTATATTGATATTGTTCTGTTCATGTTTCTGCACATTTCTAGATTGCAATCTGTTGCTTGTCCATGACAACCACACAGACCTTCATGAGTCTTCCGAGACTCCCTCAACAGCACCCCAAACTCTCAGCAGATGAAGTCATCCAAGATTTCATCAGGGAAATAGAGATTCTGAGGTGTTCCTCCCTGAATATATCTTAATTTCTTCTCCCCTTGTTCCTCAGAGAAACAGGACAAATAAATTATGTGTGTGTGTGTGTGTGTGTGTGTACAATGTTGTTTGTTTATCTAGCAGTTGATTTAAGGAATTGATTCACACACTTATGGGTGGGCAAGTCCAAAATTTGAGGGCGGACTGGCAGTGCAGAAATTCCTTCCTTCCTCTTTGCGGGTGGGGGGCTTAATCATTTCTTTTAATACCTTTAACTGACTGGGTGAGGCTCATCACCAATTGGAGAGTAATCTGTTTTATTCAAAATCTATTTTAAATGTTTATCACATCTGGAAAACATAATGTTCAGATGAGTGTTTGTCAAATAACTGGGCAACACACAAATTTAGTCATTATACCTTTTCCCCTGGGACCTACTGATCTGAATCCACAGCTTGTATTTTCACCATTTCCCTAAGTTTCTCTAAGAATAATGACCTTCATTCTACATTAATCCATCCATCTGCGTTTCTTATCCTCTTTCCTTTTACTTTCTCAGAACATCATTTTATCAATGATGCCCTCTGATTTGTTTCTTCATTCTCTCCCATATGTTTTGTTTCTTTTTATCTAATGATATTAAATGATCTTCCATCTTAAAAAAGAATCCCCCTTGATTCTTGTCAGTGTCCCGTTCTCAATATACCTATCCCTGCTATAGCAATGCTAATTCATTTCTGAAAATACTCTTGCTAAATGAACAGCCATCAAATGAAACAGTATTTCCATTGATTTTAATGGAAACATTATGATGAATTCCATCTGAACCCATATGCTCAATTTTTATAGGTAGCCATATATGTTGAATGGTGAAAACTAGTTTTTACAAGTGGTGAATAACATTAAAAGTCAACAATTTGTGCATCAAATGTGATATAATGAAAGTTTGCTAAGCTAACTATTTCTCTATCATTTCCTCAAAAGTTTTTCAACATGTTTGGGGTGTGTGGTGTCATCTGTTCCCTCCTCGCTCTACCTGGTCCCTTTCCTCTCCTCTCCTGGTCTCCCTTCAATTTTCAGGAGATCTTCACCGACATTTTCCCACCATTTTCCTTTCTAGCTTCCACATATGAAAGAATCTTGATTTTTTTCATTTTTTTTAACATTTCCCCCACTTTTTTAGTTGGTGCATTATAGTTGCACATATTGACTGGATTTGTTGTTACATATTCGTAATACATACAATACACAGTATAATTTGGCCACTATCACCCCCTGCACTTGCACCCGCCCTCTCTAATTCCCACCATTCCTTTCCTTTACTGATCTCTTTTTGATTTTTAGGAGGTCCACCCCAACTTTATTTTCCTTTCTCCTTGTTAGCTTCTGCATATGAGAGAAAACATATGATCCTTAGCCTTCTGAGTTTGACTTATTTCGCATAGCATAATGGTCTCTAGTTCCATCTATTTTCCTGAAAATAACATATTTTTTTCTTTATGGATGAATAAAATTCCATTTTGTACATTTACCACATTTTTTTTGTCCATTTATCCATTGATGGACACCTAGGCTGGTTCCATAGTTTGGCTATTGTGATTTGTGCTGTTATATATATGGTTATGCTTATATCACTGTAGTAATATGACTTTAATTTTTCAGGATAAATACTGAGGAGTCATATAAGTGGGTCATATTGTGATTCCATGTCTAGTCTTTTAAGGAGCCTCCATACTGATTTCCATAGTGACAATCTTATTTTCTGAGTTTGCTTTATTTCCCATAATGTAATGTTCTTATTAAGGGAAGAGATCTTCCATTTTCCTTTCAATGTCACTTCTTATAGAGTTTTAGGTTTAGTATGTTTTAGGGGAAGAAGTCATAATAAAACAAAAGTGATATAATATTTTAAGAGCCATGGTGGTCATATTTTCCCGACCAGCTACTATATGAGGTAACATAACTCTTTACTGCTAAACTTCTCAAAACAGAAATCTATTTTTACTTTCTCAACTCACATCTATGATTGTTTGGGTTCTTCTTCTCTTTGCTAACTCTCTTGCCAAGAACCTTTTCAATTGACCATCCTATTCT
>PVKS010006327.1:0-79079 GCA_004027875.1 Aplodontia rufa
ATATATATATATATATATATATATATATACACACACACGTATATATATATATACACATATATCGATTATAGACTATAGATTATAGACTATATTATATATAGATTATAGATTATAGACTATATAATAGATATAGATAGATATATCTATATATATATATAGACTATATATATAGATATAAAGAGAGACTAAGGAAATTGAGTCACAGAATTTAATTTCTGTATTTTATTCTATGTGCTCCTGAAAGTCAACATGGAGATGAAGACCAAATTATCTGTAAAGGTGACATATACAATTAGATTTTCCCCCTGAATTTTTATGATAGTTGTTAGGGGCAGTTATTGAAATTGTCCCATTCTTTGGCAAATATATACTTTTCAACTTTATTGTTTGAAGTGTTTGCTTTATAAGGGTCTGACATATTCTGTTCTTTATTCTAAAAGGCTTTTATGTGGAATTTGAAGATTTTATGTCACAGGAATATCTTTTAGCAGTTAGCGTTGATAGTGTAAAATGATTCTCCTTGTAAAATGCATAAATGTTTTGTCACTGCTATATTACCTTCTTGAATCTAACTTCATATTTTCTTGATGTGACTAAACTCTGAGTTTAAAATAGGGAAAATATAACAGTTGTCCATGCTTCTGTGCCTAGAAATAACTTTATAGGACACAGATAGGCTTCTTAATTCAGTGAGTCTAAGTATAGTATTAGGCTAGTTTTAATAGCTATAGTGAATAAAATCAATACTAAACTTAAAACATATTGCTATATGAACATGATTACATTTTTGACCACAGAAAAATTGTGATTTTCTGTGCATTATCATTTCATTAAATTATGAATTAAAACTGTGATTTTAACTAATTATCAGAGACAATAACTATTTGGGAAAACGTTGAGAAAATAAACCATAAATACTAGTCATTAGAATATGAATCCTGAGATGGTTAATAATTTGTCTTGTTCATGGCTTTTTTCCCCAATATAGCTAAATATTCCCTGAAAATAAACAAAACATAGATAAATGGTAAGAATGATTCTGAGAAGTGCATGCTTAGTTAATTTTGGCACTGTGTGAACATCATGAAGTGCACTCATTCAAACCTAGATGGTATAGATGAATCAGTTGGTGTGATATGGCCTCTGGATGCAATCAAGAGACAAGATCAACCTGAGAACTGTGAGGTTGCTCCCAGCATGACATGGCATACTGTTTTCCAGTGTACTTTTTTTTAAAGAAACAGGCATACACTCTACATTAATGATGAAAGTATAGTATAGTAAAATATATAAACCAGTAACATAGTCACTTATTATCAAATATTAGATACTATATATAGAATTGGATGTACTTTGCTCTTATATTCTTGTCAGTGCAGTAGGTTTGTGTACATCAGCATTATCAAGTCAACAATGTTTTATGCTATGATATAGGAGAGATAGAACATCAGAAAGTGATAGGGAAGTTTCAGTTCATTTATAATCTTATGGGACCACTTTCATATATGCAGACTATTGTTGATCAAAGCTTTTTTATGAAAAATATGACTTTTGTACTCAAGTGGACATTCTTGCATGCTTATTTCAGAAAAATACTAAAGTTTGTCATATGAATTAGAAAATATGTAATTCTCTTAAAAATATTTTTGTGAAAAGTTGCTTTTCTCCATAAAAGCTAAACATGTGAATTGGTATTCATAGAGGTGTGTATACTTTAGAGTTCTGTTTGTAATAGATAAACTTCTCTGTTGCAAAAGGTGCATTTAGATGGTGCAGCACAATTGTTAAGTTAAATAGTTTGAGTACTTTGACCAGTGCTAGTTGATTTTATGTGAGGTTCAGGAAGTAACTTAGGGAATATGAAGGAACTATTCTCAACTTTGATGAAAATATATTTTATTACTTGAATTTTTGATTAAAATTTAAGTAAGCAAACAGGATGATGAATTGCTTTGAGCACCTGTATTTATTTGACTGCAATAAAAATACTAAATTTTCAGTACTCACTACTAGATGTCTACTCAGAAAGTTTATTTCATAAGTTTCAAAGGAAATATGTAGCGCAGAATGCATTCTCAATTCTATGATATATTTGTGATGGTTCTTAAGGCAGATAGGTTTGAAAGAAACATACAAGATATCTGCTCAAATTCTTGCTGACCTATACAATACGTGCATCCTAATAGGTCATATTTTAGCTCCCATATTTTTGACAAATAGCTGAGCTTCAAAAAGCTCTGTCCACGGTGCTGAAACTTCTCATGATGCATGAGCTTGTCTTGCTGATAAATTCTAATGTCAGCCTCTGTGTGATAGTGATTCATCAGGTTGTAAAATTTGTGTTTGGGAAACACATTGAATTAGTATGTTCCATATTTTGTTGTGTTGAAATTAACACAGTTTGTCCTTTTATTTTAAAGAGTTTCTAACAATTACCTTTCTCACTGTCAAAAGTAGCTAGAAATTTAATTTGAAATTATCAATACTGTCACTAAAGAAATGCCTAATATTAACAAATAAATTGATGTGACTGCAGTGCTGGAAATGTTTACAGAGTAATGATACATTGATAATATGCATCAAACTACAGTGAGAAAAGTTAAACAGTTGATTATGAACAAGCATAACAGCAATTAATGTGGTGGATAATTTTGGCAAGATAAGCAATTTCCCTATAAAAAAACTATGACTTGTTATCTTATATTTTGAAAAATATTTCAGATTGTTTCCTTTGTACAAAATTGTATTTATTTTGGAAGGCTCTAGGCTTTTGTTTGCAAAAAATGAGCAAAATCCTCAATGATCTTAGTTGTTTTTATTTCAAGTGCAATTTTGCATCACTTACGTAGGATTTTTAAATCATTATTAATGTTCTTGGCATTTATTTTCAATGATTTGCAATTTTTAAACTATGTTTTTTAGAAATTTATAGTCTTAAAGGACTGTACTTTATTTTTTCTTTTACAATGAATCAGTTTCAGAAGCTGTTTCTTAATTTTAAAAGTCTTTCTTTCATTTTTAATGAACTCTGGAATTATCTGAATCATTTTATTTTTATATTAAGGTGAACTAGATAAAAGGTGGAATTTTATGAAGTTGAACATAACAAACTTTTACTATTAATCTAATATATTTTATAGTGAAATTTAAAAATCCTTGTCTTGAAATTGGACATATTGATTCCTTGCTGTATTTGCAACATAATGGATTAAGTTATTCTCTAGTATTTCTGTGAAGTTCATTAAGTATTTAAAAAACAGAGAGATTTGAAAAATCACACTTTGATCATGTCTTACTGAAATTTGGCAATATTTTCTACAAAGCAAGCAACCTAAAGCTGAGCTACTATTAATTATTGAAATAAGACTTTCAGTTGCTCAAATATTAGATTTGCTTTACCTGAATCTAATAATTAAATTCACTTCCAACAGGAATTGTTAAGAAAATCTTTAAGTGAATATATAATTTCCTGAAGGATTTGTTCCAGTCAATAATTATTCAGCTCAATATTATTATTTCCTTTTAATATTGATAAAATGCTTTCTAAAATCCATTTTTGTACATTATATAAATGTAGTTACGTAGCACAATAAAAGTCTTATTCCTAACATCCAAAATTTCATTATAGAAAAACACTTGAAAACTTGGTCATTTAAATAACATCTGATCAGCTGATATTTCCCAGAAATTATTCTTTATTTAGAAACAAAAACAAGACAAAAGCAATTGATTTTAATCCAAAATGTATTTTGCCTTATAAAAGAGGTCCACATACTCACTGTGTCTACTCTACAGAATTTGTCCTTTTAATTACACCACGTGTTAATTCAAGTTTATCTGATCACTGCAAAAACTCGTGGCTAATGTGTGTATTACAACACAGGAGGTATTGCTCAGTTCAACTACTCTTACATACTTAAAAAAAATACAGAAATGTTTTTGTCCATTTTAATTGCCGTCCAGACATAAAAGTTACATGAAATTTCTAGAAAATGGAATTATTTATTTGGTTGCCACAGTACCCTTTGAAGCCAGTTAATTAAAATGCTAAACTTGTACATATTTCCACTGGTCAGGTGCAGCCTTGGTGAAGCTTAACCTTCTTTTGAGAAAGTTATGTTTCTGTACCTATTTTTTAACACAATAGGAGTCTTGAACTTCCCTTTGAAGTTAGGTTTAGTTGGTGGTTTTTATGACATATTTGTTGGCACACCTATCACCGTTGCTTTCACTTCCAAAGATGTACTTTTCTCTTTGCCTGCTTCCCAGAGGTTTATGAGGGGAGGATAAAGCTCACTGAATGCAAAGGTTGGTTTGTGTAAGTAATTCCTGACATGGCTATGTTCATGATCACAGTTCATTTCTTGAGAGAGGCAGCTGAAAAGACATATTACACTAATAATCCCTAGAAGGCCTCCAAGGCAGGCCATGAATGTTGTGGTATTACTCTTTTCATACCCTTTTTGACCGTGGTCCAAACCTTTTGTAGTGACATTTACACATTGTTTTCTGTTTTTCTGATAGATTGTAGGTATATCAATACAAATTTTGTACTCAGTGGATGGATTCAGATGAGTAAGATTATATACCTTGACATCAGATGGTATTCGAGCACTTTGGGCAGCATGAGAATTCTCAGTCTTGACAAAGGCAGTCCACTTAACACTGGATTTAAGGATTTTTGAGCTTGCTTTCCAAGACACCAGAACTGAATTGGCCTGAATATCTCTTACTTTAATATTCAAAGATCCATTGTTATCTTGGGGAAAAGAACCGTCCACTTTGATCATAACTGACTTCAAGTCAGCACCAACTAGGTTAGTTGCTATACAAGTATACAAACCCCCTTCTTTGGAGGTTATGCCACTTATATCTAGCGTGCCTTCAGAATGGACATAGAACTTGTCTGTCAGAGTATTAGGTAAGAGTTTTTGACCAGAAGGTGTTATCCAGTAGATTTCAGGTTGTGGCTCTGCAGTAGCTCTACAGTGAAGGGAGACATAGCTATCCGCTTCTACATCCAAATTAGAAGGAAAGCTCTCGGGAGCGATAAGAGGGAGGCAGATTTCCATCATGTCTCTGAAATGCACTTGTCGAACATTCTGGCCTTGAAATTCAGGTGGGTCCACACAAAACAGTGCATCTGGCTCCATAAATCGAATATTGGTTTTGTTCATATTAATCCAGCGGATGACACAATCACACCTGATAGGGTTGCTGTGTATGCTGATTTCCTTGAGGTTTGGCAGAGACTCAATGGTACCATGGTATAGGGCACTGAGGGCATTGCTGTTCAGCATGAGTGATTCCAGCTTGGGGAGTCTGAAAAATGCATTAGGGTGAATGTAAGACAATCTGGGGTTGTTAGTAGCTTCTATTTTTCTTAAATCTGGCAAGTTATCCACAGCAAGACTATCAATGGAAATCAGCTCAGGCATATTATTTATTCCCAACTCTTTTAAGTGTAGCATATTACTGAAATCACCTCTTTGTATTCTATTAATGGGATTTTTATTTAGATCCAAAAATTTGAGGTTTATCGCTTTTTGAAGAGCAACATGGGGCACTTTAATAAGCCTGTTGTCATAAAAAGAGATGCTTTCTAAGTTTTCAAGTCCAACCAAGGCATTATCTGGTATTTCCGTGAGGTTTATACCAGCTATAACCAGACTGCGAAGATTGATAAGAGGCTTAAAGTTCATGTCTTTGATTCTGATGATTGGATTTTCTCCAATCATCAGAATCTCTAGATTTGGAAGAGCATCAAACCACTTACTGTTGATCATCTGTAGTCTATTTGAATTGAGATGAAGCCGAAGAAGATTATGTAGGCCAATAAAGGCTCCAGGTGAAATTGTAGAAAGCAAGTTGTGATTAATATAGAGTTCTTGTAAGTTGCTCAGTCCAGACAGACATTTTTCAGGCAGCTCAGTAAGTTTGTTTTCCTCTAGGTACACAGAAAGGAGCTGATACATCTTTTTTACATTAATATTGGTGACTGAAGATAAATTGTTTTGAGATAAGTCCAGGCCAGTAAGGTTTACCGGAAAGTCTATGGAATATTCAATTTTTGCAATATTGTTAGTCTGTAGGAGCAGAATCTGTGTGTCAGCAGGCAGTCTGGCTGGGAAATTGAAAAGACCTAAATCATTACAATCCACTGTAGATGCTTCCATATAAATGGATCTGGGTGTAAACCAAGGCCTGATTTCACATGTACATAACTGTGGGCAATCCACTTTTTTATCTACAGCTTGTACTAGTGTTGCGATAGCCAGGCCAAGTAGCACATAAATTTGGAGTGGCATGTCCTTCATCTTAGCTTTCTTCTTCAGAAATTTAATGGGCCCTTAAGGATTCCACAGTCACTGCTAATAAGTTTAATAATAACTGATAAGGAGAATATTTACATTTATCAAATGATGAATGCCATAGAACTGCTGAGTTTTTCTTCATGGAAATAAGTGTAAGTGTCACAATTGCATTGTCCAAAAATGTCATACATATTGGAGAAAAGATGATCACTATCTCCTTAATGATGTAATATTGATGCACCTTTTGAAGATGGAGTATGTATAGATGGTCATAGGAGATTGAGCAATTCATTTATTTAGGAGTATATAATTCAAATCCCATGCTTGGTCAGTACTTGCAGGAGCAGCAACATTATGCTAAATATAATAAAATAAAGAATAGAAGAAAATTAATTAGTACAAAGGAAAAACATAATGTCATTTAACTAATTACAATTATTTCATATATAAATCGTTTCTTCAGTAAGTTTTAATACTTCCTCCTTGTTATAACTGTCCTTGAGATTTGGCCTAGACATTGGATAGGCTCAGTGACTGAATCTTTTAAAAACTGAGGTTTCATTAAATTTAATAAATATGTTCCCCAAATTTTTCTGTTATTTCAGATTTTTACTTGTTTTTAACATAAATTTTATTACAATTTTGTTTATTAAATTTGTTTGTTATATTCTAACAATTATGGGTAGAAAAAGTTAAGCAACCTTTCTGTGATGTTGAATCTTTTCCCCCTGGAGAACACAAAACTTGCCCGATTTTGTGTTTTCAGCTCCTGGGCATGGTAGTTAGAATGTAGTAGATGCTCAAGAAATGCTTTGAATGAACCAGTATGTGAATTCTACTAATTAATTAATTTGCATATGCATCATTTTGATATCGTTTAAGAACAATTTGTTTAATTTACTAATTTTAGCAAGAGTAATTGCTTTAACTTGTATGATTACTATACAAAATGTATGTTACTTATATTTATATGTAAAAAACAGTAATTTTGAAGATAATAATGAATTAGACTTTAGAAGTCAATCTATTATTTTGGTGACTTATTCTTGAATATATTCAGTCTACATTTACTGAGTACCTTCAGTGTGCCAGTTATTGGGCAAATAGCTAGACGACGACAATAGGACTTATATATGGTTGCTTTGTTTAGTAAGCTTCAGTCTTGAGGGAGAAATACAGAATAAAACTAACATAGATATCTGCTTTTTGTCCACAATGAAGAAAAAGTGCTAGAGAGTACAAATTAGATATCTGTACATTCCCACAAATCATTCAGCTGAGAATGGAGAACCATAACTTCTGCCAATTAATTGGTTAGACTCACTCCAATAGAGCAACAAAGAACCTATATCCTCCTTTCTATTAAATAAGATTGAAAATATTAAAGATGAAACATTCTTTGGGGGGCAATGTTAAGCTAACAATGTACCTTTTATTTTGAAATTATTCTGGTGGGTATCTTTTTAAATTGTTATTTATGTTTAATTAGAAACTCTTTCCTGAGGCCAATTCATTATTTATGAAGGCACATACTTCAAACAATCTCACTTTGAACTAGATTTATCCTGGCACTGTTGAAAACATGTTTCTTTTAGTGGTGAACAAAGTCAAATTTTATTTACCTTTGTCTATAGGAAGAAATTCTTAAGATGGGAAGCACAATAGAGAATAGAGAAATCTAACTTGTCTTTATTATAATAACTTTTCTTATGACTATGGAAATTATTATGATGCTTTCACTAATAGACTATTTGATATGAATTATTTGCAGGATACCAAAGCAGTACTTAATTCTTAGCTTTATGGTTTTCAAAGCCCAGTCTTATTTATTATTTTATATTATCAATGATCATTAGTGAGATACTTTAATTCCTATTTTTTAAATGGGAAGGTATGGGGTTTCCTTTGTGGCAGTGCTGATGATCACAACCATGATCTTGCACATACAAGACTAGCATTCCACCACTGAGCCACATTCCCAGACTTAAGATGAGTGTATTGAGACCATACATTACTGTGATCTCATTTGCCTGGGATCATACAGCTAATAAGTGACAAGTTAGATAAGAACCCAGGATTTCGCCTTAGTCCCTCATCTCTTTCTGGAAAAGCAGCCATATGGTATAAATATATAGCAATGAGCTAACTTTAACAGATAATGTAATGATTTTACTTCTCAAGAAGAGTTGGAATTATCTTAGTCTTCAGAATTTCAAGTTTATAATATTTATTTTATCAATCCACTAATAATTAATAGGTTATAATTCACATGAGTCAATTACATAAGGGACCAACATACAAAACCAAAGTGCCAAATCATTAAAATAAGAAAGACGACTGAGAGAAGAGAATGCAACTTTCTGAATCCACTTGTCTAATGCTTTTGGTCCCTTTTGAAAAAATATTCTTATAAAAATAAATTATGAATCTTCAATTTACTTGTTGAATATATAATCAGAGACAGAAATGTTAGGTTAGAGCTCTTAATTATCACAGTCATCAGAAATGATAGCCGTACATCTATGGGAACTGGAACTGGTGAATTTCTTGGTCATTTGTGTGATCTCAAATACAAAAATGCTTTGTTGGGAAGCTTCTCCTAGTATCTTCTTGGTCATCTCTCTCTCTCTCTCTCTCTCTCTCTCTCTCTCTTTTTTAAACAGAGAGAGACAATGTAACAGAGAATCAATTTTATTTAGCTTTTCAGGTAACTTTGTTGCTCTGACACTTCATTTTGTACATGGTGCTGGGGTTCAAACTCGTATCCTTGTGCATGCCCAGCAAGTACCATAACCACTGAGTCACCGCTCTAGCCCCCATCTCTTGTTTCTTAATCACTGTTTATATCTCTTTATTCCCTTACTAACCATGAAATTACTAAGTACTGATTGAGTTGTTAATGTACATTAGATTATTAAATTATTAATATACATGAAGTTCTTAGTTTATTCCTTTGCTAAGAATTTGATTATTAGATCATTATTCTTGCTAGATTACAAGGTTATTATTATTAAGGGTTGTGTTCAATTCACATTTGATTCAATAGGTTCAATACATTGAATTTGTTGATTAGTATGTAGCTTAATACCTCCAGAGTACAAGTTATTAAACAAAAATTTGCTCATTTCTGACTCACAAATGTCTTTATATAATTTTTATTGAGTGCTAATATGTGAAATAGTGATTAAAATGAGTTTAAAAGTTTTTAAATATCTGAAAATAAACACAGTCATTAGGAATGAAGAAAAAAAGATACACCCTCAGTTTTTTCAAAAAAGTATGAACATCCCAGTTACACTGCAAAGTGTCCAGTGGCAAAATAGAAAATGACTCACTATAAAGGTACCAATTCAAAATAGCTATTCTTTAGAGTCCTGTTTTAGCTTTAATACAGAGACAAGTTTCTGTTTGGGGATTTGGAATAGATAATAATTATTATAATGATGATATCAATTTTAAAAGGAATTTTTATTTCTTTTTATATACACATGTATAAAATTTTTAAAAGTCACAAACTGTTTCATTAAAAAATAAATTGGCCAACTTAATCTTTGTTTTTCAGACCTGGGGCTCTTACTTTTCTCCTCCCTTTCTTCTGTGTTCCATTGTGTCACTTTTCCTTTTTAAACGCATTGAGTCAAAGGAAAACTCTTTGTAAAATGTTTTCAAGCTTAAAAAAATTTAGTTAGATAATTATTTGAAACACTTACATATTACTCCATCAATTATCAAGGAAATTTTTAAAGTGAAAGTGAAGAAATCACATTTTTTTTTCAAAGAAAGGGATAGGGAAAAGAAATCACCCTTTAAAATAAAAGCATTATTTCAACTTGAGTTGTAAGTTTTAGGACTGTTGCTAAGGAAGATGCTGTGGACTCCAGCGTGGGGGCCATGTGTCACATTTTTGCAGCTGGATGGATACATGAATGAAAAACAGATAACATGTGGATTAAAAGTTTGGGGTTTCCCCCTTAAATTTTGTAATTAATCTATATTCAAGAAAATATTACTAAAAGTAGATGCATTCTATTAAGTGATTTAATTTTGCAAGAATAAATATATGTGTTCTACTCGTAGGCATTAAAACCAACTTGTAATTAACTACTGTTGGCTTGACTTGTTTTTTCATATAAAGCTATATTAGAAGGTCATTTTTGTAAGATGTTTTATATGTTAAAGTAAGATAAATTGTAGTTGAATATTTTAAAAATTTGAAAGACATTGTTACTGAAATGTCACCAGGAATGAAAGTTCACATTTTAAGAAGTTGTATTATATAAGTTTACTTCTAAATGTTTTGAGTGAATGAACCATATAATTTCAAAGTGCATCTTTATTAGAGCTTATCATTTATCTTCTCTTTCATGCAATCATACATTATGAAATGAAAGCACAATTAGTCACTGTGCTTTCATTTCATAATCTTTTGACTTTATAACACTTTTAAGAAAAAGTAAATTTGTATTAATATAATGTAGTTTTGCAGTTAAATTGAACTTTTTTGTTTATTCTGAACATTTTTTTAATTTGAAAAGCACTTCAAATTGGACTTTTCCTAATTCCTTTGTCCTTTCTCAGTTTCTCACAGTATATTTGCCCTTTCTCAGTTTTTCTCACAGTACATTTAATTTCTCACATTGGCTTCCCCACATAGAATTTGCCAGAGGAACAGCTGCAATCCTAAAACATTTTACGTGGCACACTGATGGCCTGTGGCCTCCGTATTTAGTCCATTAAAGAAAAGCAATTTTAAGAATTCTTTTATCTTAAATTTTTAGTATCTGTGGACACTTATAACTTGAGATTTTTTCTAAAATTATTTTTAGTTTTGAGAATCTAAAAATACAAATTATTGCTAGAGATTATGGCATATGGAGGCTTTATGTAAAAGAAGCTACTTTTTGTTCAGCAAAAATCTTCACTCTTAAAGTTTCTTCATCTGTTTTTCATCTTTTATGAAACAGTGATTGAATATCTACCTTTTGGCAGCCACTCTTATAGACACTGATGAAATATCTGCTCACTAAGTTCTCAGTTGTCCAAGGAGTAAATAGCAAGGGAAAATGCTGTGTGGTAGATTTGATTTACAGTAAAGGTATAAGCAGCGTTCTGTGGATGCAAAAGGGAGAGAATGCTGAAATCTATCTGTCCGTAGGAGCAGCCTGAATGTTCTCTGGTTTATTGTGATATTTACAAAAACAAGACAAAAGCACCTGGAGTATAATGGGGAAATATGTGGGTAAGAAGATTCAAAATCCACCATTTTTCAGATGAGTTTTTGCAATGCTAAGGCTTAAGATCGAAGTGTCCCTTCTTTCCTGCACCTCCTATGAGTATTATAATGACTTTGGAGGAGGAGCAACATTTTGTTACTTGTCTCAAGTTTAAAAAATTCGGTGAAGATAGAAAGTTGCCATGGCTACATTAAAACTTTTTTTTCCTTTTCTTTTATAGTGAATTACAAGCTAAGTTCATTTTTATAAAGAATTTAAATTATATTCTCCCATTACCTGATTTTATTCCCTTGTAAAATTTCATCTATCTTTGATTCTAATTGAAGGTTCCATATCCCAAAGGTATAGTTGAGTTACACTAACTGCATCTGAAAAAGACACCGTTCTTGTTTGCTTGGGCAATATTTATTTTTCTATTTCTCAAACCCAATTATTTGACTATATATGTCACCTTTCAAGTGGATGTTTAGAATGGCTTGATGAAAGTTATCCTGACCTGTTATAAGAAATTGACATAGGTAAATAATGTTTGCTTTGCCTGAAAAAACATGGCCAGACTTAGGGACTTAGGTTGTTTTTGTAATCATGGACAAGACACCACTCTTCCTGGTACCTTAAATTAATGATCTTTAAAATTTAGAAACTGGGTTACAAGATTTTTTAAGATTCTTTCATATTATAAATTTATATGATGTAAGATATTCTGTGAATGTGAAAGAGTTTTTTAAAGGTATCTAACAATTGGCTGTGTTTAATCTCATGTATCTGATTTTAACCTTTGTATTCTGTAGCTGATCAAAAGTTATAATAATTAACAAATTAGGATCAGTGAATTTTAGTCATTCTGTGGCTTTTAAAGGCTATAAAATTAATTATCTGCCATTATTCATGTTTCATTTATGTTTATGTATACACAGTAGTAAATAAAATGAGAGTAAACTATCCACTTGAGAAAGTTTCTAGATTAGGTACCTTGATCTAAAAACACAGACGTGAATTTATTTCCTTCATTTTGCCTCCAAAACTCTGTCTTAACCACTGAGCTCTCCTTTTCACAAATTGGTCTTAAGATAGCACTATTTGTCTTCTGGCCTTTTCAGAAAATTGTTTCCTCCAACTGAACAGGGGCAATGCTTTTGGTGCTGGTGCTGTTATTGTGGCATGTTCTCCCCTGATGAAATTTTACTGCAATGGAATTTAAAAGGTAGTTGAGTGTTGTGGGGAGAAGAGCTACAATAAGAAAATCTGGGGGACTGGAACAGTGGTTCAGTGGTAGAGCACTTGTCTGGCATGTACAAGGACCAAGGTTCAAAATACAGCACCACATACACAACTAAGTGTCTGGTGAGAAACTAAGGCCAGATGAAAAAATATTTAAAATTGGTCCTCTCTGTCCCTCTCCCTCTCCCTTTCCCACTCCCACTCTCTCTCCCTTCCTCCCTCTCTGTCTCTCTCTATCTCTCTTTCTCACAGGCACACGCACACGTCACAAAATCTGTTTTTTAGGTCCAGTTTTGCTATACTAGTAATTCATATCACATGATTATAAGTCTTTATTTTCCACACAATGTGGGGTACAGACCAAATTTTCACTATTTTTCCTGTTTGATTAGTAATGCTCTATGAAATTCAAGGATTTTCTTATGGAGTTGCCATTGGAAGTTCATATGCTTATTAGAGTGAACTTTGAGGAGTGGGGAATGAAATCAGAGGCCCAGGGGAATTTCATGTTGGAGAAGTGATTTCTATATACTCAGATTATCAGCTTGTCATGATACTGTCAGTTCTCATTATGAAA
The DNA here is from genome assembly GCA_004027875.1 of Aplodontia rufa. Lineage (NCBI taxonomy): Eukaryota > Metazoa > Chordata > Mammalia > Rodentia > Aplodontiidae > Aplodontia > Aplodontia rufa. The sequence continues at coordinate 13,347 of PVKS010006327.1, forward strand.
AGTCTTTTGATTTATATTTGTTTTTAATTATAGTTTTTGCCCAACTGAGCACTTCATTAATAGCATTATATATGAAGTCAGTTTTTGTACATGATTAGCAAAACAAATTAAATTCTAAGCTATAACTTCTCCCTTTATATTTGTATTTTTTTGGTGAGCATCACTCCATGTACAGGGGAGCACTATTTTAGTATATATCATACTTATACTTCATTTAATATTGTTTGCTTGATTGGGCTGGAGTGGTGGTTCAGCGGTTATAGCACTTGCCCAGAATGCATGAGTACACTGGGTCAAACCCCAGCACCCATGTACGCAACTAAGTGTCAGAGCAATGAAAGCCATGTGAAAAACTAAAAAAATTAAAATTGATTCTGTCTCTGTCTCTCTCTCTCTCTCTCTCTCTCACTGTCCTCTCTTTTAAAAAAAAAAGTGTTTGCTTGAGAGAAAGCACATGCATTTTTTTGGTTGGTCTTCCTTTTTTCATTCCCTTGTTATTTAGCATTTTTGTAGTCCCAAATGTAGCCCTCTCTGGGGGAAAAATGCTCATTTATGCATTATCCTTAACATTCACTCATCTTAGATCGAAGTGTAATCATTTTGTTTTTCATACTAGGAAACAGTGATGGGAAACTTATTTTGAGTTTTAATTGAACTATAGATCTCTTATTTTATCTCAGAGGAATTTCTATCCAGATTTGGAAACAGTTTCTCTGAAAACCTCGCCTGATTTTGTGAAAGGAGAAAGACTCAAATTGTGCCTTGCAGTTTGATGGTTAGAAATGTATGTTTCACATAGACCTATTCTCAGTTATCCTGCGTTCAGATGAAAACATATAGGTTAAAAATTAAGCAATGTTTAAATCATTTTTCTGCTTAACTGGAAGACAGGCAAATATCCAAAGTCTTTGAAGTCTCTGTTCTTTGAATCAGCTGGGTTGGTCATTCTCCAGTATAGTTAAAACAAGAAAGTAAAGAAGCAGTTATTCCTGCTTGAGTTGATTTTATGAACAGCACAAGTAAGTTGCCTTATGATTTCTGATCTTGTAAGAACTGTTCTCCCTAAGGTCTTATACATGGGAGAACATGATAGGCATATACACCAAAACAAAACAAAAGCAAATTTAAAAGACTGCCTTGATTTTCACAGTAAGGACTTTTATACCAGTCTTGAGAGAGATGGATATTGAAATAGAGTTATACCATAAAAGGGTGATAGCAAAAAGATTTTGCTCACATTTGTACTCTATGATTAACTCAGTTTGGCACTATAGAGCTGTTGGTTTATAAGGGAAAGAAGAGGGTCTGGGCTAGAGTACAGTGATATATTATGCATAGAGAATGAATCATATTTTAGTTAAAATATGATTATAGATCTTAAAATCATATTTCACTAAAGAATTTCCTCTTACAGGATCGGAGAACATGGTTACTGGGTAGTTCAGTTTGTGTTCTGCATATAATAAAATACTGGTTCTTATTGCCATCTAACAACACAGAATAAAAGTGCTTTTACTAAGATAGGGGACAAACAGTAAGACATATTTTGGGAAGAAATTACATAGAGCAAGCATTCTTCAAATGCAATAAATAAGATAATAAATTATAGCACCACATTTTCATGTGTGCCACGATCGGCCTCGGACTGCCAGGAGTTCAGTGATGGATGAAGCTTTTCTGCTGCCATGTCCTTAGGAGCCAATGATGCTGGTGTGTTCTATATTGTTTGTTCCTTGTACTGAGCGTGGAATCATTTGCTATTTTCATTTCAAAATTGTGCCAGATTTCCCTTATGGTCTGTGGTTTCCCCCTTTTACTCTTAGCAGTCTGCTTAAAGCAGTATTTCTATATTTGTGTTCAGGGAATACAAGGAAGATTTTAAAATAGAACAATAAAACTCCATTGAAATGTTGAAAAAAGCTTCCTGAACTATAGCTTTGAGTTTCAAAAGTAATCTTTTAAGCAGGACATGGAGGAAATGTTCACATCTGTGTGCATATCTGTGCATCTTACTAGGAGTGAACACTCATTACAGTATAGGTCGTTGGGTTCTTTCCCTAACACTTGTGTTGACAAATGATTAGTGTGGGATGACCTAGAGGTACTTTGGCAAAGTCTTCCTCTCCTAACATCCTCAGGAGCTGGGGATCAAGTACAGGGCCTTACGCTACCATTGAGCTGCGCTCCTATCCCTTGAGTGGTAGACTAGCTTAGTTTTCTGATATATGCTAGGTCAGACATACTTTATTATTTATTACATCTGCGAATATCAAAGGCACTAGATGTAGGCTAAAGATATGAATTTTCTTTTTCCTGTCAACTGACTTATATTCACTTAATCTTAAAGGGGCCTAACAATAGTCATTATTAACTTGGGCTTAATTATGCAAGGTGTAGATGACCTTTTTAGATTTGATTGAATAAAACTCCCTTAATTTTAAAGTATTATTAGTACAAGGATACATTTAAATATACATTATTCCTGCTCATAAGGGTGAATTCTACTTTAATAACATTCCAGTGATATTTGACCACCATATTATTAAGGAGTAGGCTACATCTAGATTATGAACATTTGGGGAATACAAGATCCCCACAACAGTGGCATTTCAAAAAAGAAGTATGTATGTCTTTTTAAGTATTGAAGAGAAAGAGCCAACATTAAGGGAGGAAGTAAAAAGACTAAATGGCTATTCTTTGAAACAGAAAGCAGTATAATTTGTGATACCTACCAATTATTAATCTGTGTTAATGTGCAATATAGCATTGCCTCTTTCCCATAAGCTTTCTCTTGAGGAACACAGGCAATATACCCACTTATACTTCTTCTTTGAAGGTTGCACATGGCTGGACCAATCATAGGGAGTTCTAAATATTGATGGAGAATGAGTTCTTTCAAAACAATGTAAATTTGCATCCACTTTAAATAGAAGCTTAGTAATTCATATTACATATGAATTAGATGAAAATTAGGTATCAAATCACCTGTTGAAAAGAGTTTCTTGGTAAAGTCTCTGCAGAAAATTTACGATTATTTCAGACTATCAGCTTAGGCTAAGAAAGAATGAATACATTTCTGTAGATAAAATGAAGTGTTTGATTATTATATTTGAGATGTGAGAAGAATTTTTCCCTTCATAGTTATGTGATTCAGGATCTGGAGCCTTCTCAGTTTGATCTGGGATATTCACTTAGCTTTACTATTCCCTTACGCCTAGACAAAATTGCTTTGCGAAGTAATTTTGTGTACCATTAATGTTTGTTGTAGGATACTTACTTTACTTGGTCAAGAATTATCCAGCATTAATTTCATAAAATAAAGAGACTGTCTTTGAAGCTTAAAGATATTTGTATTTTATACTTGTATTTTGGTATTATGTCTATTTATGGTTTATAGATTTTTTTTTAAAGACAAGTGAGCAATAAAATTTTGATTAAACCACTGTGGATTTGGAGTTCAGGATTCAAACTGAAGATAAAATAAAACTTCTTATCTGATTTCTGTTCATTGTAACTCATAACACTGTCTACTAAGATAAAATATATCTTTGTGATCATAACGGTTGTTGTTTAGGTTTTCTTAATATGTATGGTATTGTTTCAGTGAATAAAATTACTCCAAATATATGAGAATAATAATTAAAGAGTTAGGGTAATTAAAAATGTGGAGCTGAAAAATTCTAGCTTTAAGTTTTTTCTTCAATAACTGACTCCTATCAATTGTATGGAGACATGTAGATTAGAAAAAGCATGTTATTTTCCCTAATATAGACTTAATTCCAATATCCATGTATGAATAGATGGAGTCAGTAATGCTTTGTTTTCTTGCATAATTTTCTGCAGTTCAATTCTAAAGATACTTTGAGGCCTTTTTATTTCCATTAACAACTGCAGGAAACCATATTTGTAGTTACAGTGAGAATGTGCTGCATCATAAAAATTCAGTTCAATTTTCACATATAATCTTATTTAATTCTTATAATAATCCTGGTTGCCTGCACAGTTGTGCCAACTCTGTATGTAATAAAGGGTGGCTCAGAGAGATTTAAGGAGGTGTTTAAAGTTGAAAGGGCTGGAAAATAATGGCTCGTGAACTTCATTTCATATCCCTGATTCCATCACTAGCCACCTTTCTCTTAGCCCATGATGCATAATGTTTTGTGTTAAATACAGATGTACTTGATTGACCGTCTTAGTTGTTACTGAACAACTGTAGTGCAGTATCATTTAATTTGTAACTAAAATTCTTCATGTTTATTCTTGTCTTAGTTGTTTCATAAGCACACAAAACACTGAATTTTCTTCTTTGCATAATGAAATAAACCTTTTTAAAATTTAAGGAGTAAGTATTAATGGTTTATCACATACCTGGAAATGGATATGTTCAATTATTGGAATTATTTTTAGACATCTTAGATATTTCATTTTTAAGTTGGTGTTTAATTCTCCTAATTTATGGAGACTCTTCCTGAAAGTATCTTCTCAAGTCATTCTTTCCATCTTGTTTTCCTTATATAGCATTCAAAATTTCAGAAATAATTCATTTGCTTCTTGTTTATTGCTTGTTTCTCATCACCTCCACTGGAATGTAGGCATTCTTTGAAGTATTTTTCTATTTTGTTCACAACTATAACTCCAGTGCCTAGCTAGAGTCTTGCTTGTAGTTCAAAATATCTACTAAATAAATAAGTTAGTTTTAATTGTAAATTTTCACAATATCATTATATTTTTAAAAATGTCCTATATAAGAAACCCCTTTGTGACTTGCTAATTTCACTCTTACACATTTGTTAGAGTGGACTAGTGAATGAGGATATGAGCTTGACAAGCTGAGACATTATTGTGCATTTTTAAAAATTCTGTAGATTACACAACTGCAACAGAACATGCTTGAAAACAGCATATTTAAAAAGGTATAATTAAATTCAGATTTTGTTGAAAAAGAATCTTAAAAGGTACGTGTAATCCAACCCTACCCTTAAAATACCTTGAATAAGTCTGTTGTGAAAGAGATAGTATGTTTTCTTTGTGTATTTTTTTCACTTCAGAAATGGTTTTCAATTGATTTTTATACTTAATATCTATAGTAAAATAGCACTTGCCTAGCATGTGCTAGGACCTGGGTTCAAACCCAAGCATAACATATATAACTACATGTCGGATCAATGAAGACCAGATTAAAAAATAAATAAAATTGATTCTCTCTCTCCCTCTCTTAAAAAAAAAGTAATGGAGAATGCTGTTAACAACAGAAGAATAATAAACATGAAGATAATTGAGTGTAAGTGTTATGAAAGAACCTCTAGAAAGCTGATTTGGTGTGGCTGGAGGCCAAACCTTTCCTGTTGTCAGATGATAATGGTCAAAGGTAAAGTAATCATTATATCCACAATCTGTGAGGTTTGTGTCTTTAGTGAAGTCTGACTTGATGTAAAGAATTTGTGCCAGGAAGTGTACTTGGAGAAGACAGTGAATTCTAGGGCAGAAAAACACCCTTGTAGTGAAACTGAAATGCACGTTGTTAAGGAAAAATGTTAATGAAAACTCAAACTAATATCTGCTGTGAGTCAAAATTGGGCAGATATTTCTGATTTTAAGTTTCAGCATAAGAGTTCAGAGTCCATGTAGTATATAGGAAATGAGTAAAATTTACTTAAAAATTTAAGCTTTCTATTATAGATTCTGTAATATTATCAACAGAATTGAAAGTATTATAGTTTGACTCAGAGTTTTCAAATGGACAGCTGAGTGCCGCAAATAAGTGTTTGGTAGTTTACTATTATCCAGCAAAATTATTGCTCACTAGATCTGAAATAACAAGTCTGTGGCCTTGACATTTAATCAGAGCATGAAACAGATTTATTGCATCTAAGATTTTAGATTATTACTTTAGTAGCCCCCCAATTAAAGCATGTGGATTTTAAACATTCCATTAAGACAGTAAAATACAAAATGCTTATTATCCATGCTTAGAATCTTTTTATTCAGAGCTTTGTGTTCAGGTGCCTTTTCTTGAACAGCTTAGTTTGAGTTTTCAATGAACAGAAATGGCTTTAATATAAGTATGCAAAGAACAATCTAGATTTTTTTTCTTTAGAGATAAAGGAGCTAGAAGGTTGAAAATGTTCATATTCCCCTGTGACTGATCACTTGAATGTAAACTATTTATAGCATAATGTTGAAGGGAAGTTTCTACCTGCCGTAGAGCTGGGATTGTAATATAAGGCAATTTTACATGCTTGCATAATTGAAAATGTTAGGCTTTAAATAAGAACTCTTCTTCAAATTCTGTTTAAAAAGAAAGGAAATAAAGGGAAAGGAAGGAGTAAAAGAATAAAGGAAGAAAGGAGAGAGGGAGGAAGAGAGGAAGAAAGAGAATGCATGCAATGCTACCATCCTTTTACACATTCTAGTGAGAGAAATTCTAAGTATTGTCTATTCATGAGCATCTGCAAATCACATTGCAGCTTAACTGTCTCTTCTCTGATTTAATAGAAACTTTGATTGTTTTCTAGGATTTATATCCAGAGTAATTGTTTTTGCATTTTAATGTAGAAGGAAGTAGATTGAATAAATGCATAACATATTAGAAATGGTATTAAGCAAATGATTCTATGTGGTACTGTTGAACAAATGTTTTCCTTTTACTCTTCTGAACAAAACACAAATTCCTCTAATTATTTTTAAATTGATTGTTCTCTATTGTTGCCCAAGGAAAAGTGGGGGTAAAAAATCTGTGTGGATTCCATTTCCTTTGTATGATTAAATGATGCCACAGAAGAAACACAAGATATGTAAGGATGATTTTTATCTATATCCTGGATAACACAGTATTTTCATACACTAACTTTAATTCCTATCATCTTATTGATACTTTTATTATACAACTCTAGTATTTTTTTTAGCAGACCTATTTTACCAGTGTTACCCTGTTTGCATCCCTGCCTCATAACAGTGAGCTCTGTAATAGAGCCTAAAGCTGTGTGAAGTTCTTAAGCAAGTTCCCAATCGCACTGGAGGTGAAGGTGGAAGGCACATTAATCTTTGTTTTTTTAAGTGGACTGTTTTTGTGAAAGAGCTTTCCTAAAATCAGAGACCTTCCAGGGATGAGAAACTTCAATTTGGCCTTCCCAAATCAGACCAATATTTGGAGAGTTCAAAAAAGTCATCAGAATTGCCACTGAATAAGGAGAACAATGACTTGAGTTATAATTGTTCCAATACTGAGGGCCTTCAATGTTTCAGATCAAGTTATCAATTGATATGTGTGTCTATATAAAATGTACATATCCTTATCCTTCAATGTTCCCCAGATACATATGTATAAGATATATAAATAACATATGCCATATATATTATGTAAATATAGATTTGCATTTTTAGGTCCCAGAAGAAAAGCGAATAGGTTTTTATTTAACATGAAGGTGTTCTTTTGATTGCTTTTTTGTGCACCCACATGGTATTATGTGTTCTAAGGTCCTCCATAGCATCCTTGTGAGCAGATTATGTTATGGGTTATTGTGAGATTAATAATATGTTCACAAGAATATTAATTGTCTCTCATTTGTACTTGCTCTTGTTTCTGGTATAGAAAAATAAGCTTGCCTTTGCTGATACATTAAATATTGGGCTATAGTGTATTCCTGGGGGTGTCATGCATGGATTTGGTACATATATCAGTGGAGTTAAATGAGCTGAAAGAGCCGTGGGGATAAAAGTGGGGCTGCTGTAAAAGACAATAGCCCTAACACGTTCATGTGACTCAGGCGATCTGTATTTATCTCTTTATATTAGTATGGATTTTTTCTTTCCCCTTTTTACACAAATTCCTAGTGTACATAATATAAATGAAAAGGACAGAAAACAAGCCCACTTTGAAAGCTGTGATAAAATAGACCTACTGTCAGGAGATTTGTTTTCCTAGGGTAGAGGTAACAAAAAAAAATATATGCTCTGTTGGTATTTTAGAAGGTACTCTGTTTTTCCCCCATCAAACTAAATGTCACATGACAGTTGCCACAGCAACCCATTTTTGTGATTTGCAGAATAAAGAAGCAAACTAGATGTAAATTGTCAGTCAATAAATTTCTGTTGTCATCCAAGATGGCAACACGTACAGTCTCATTCAGTCAATTTATATACTATTGTGGTATTTTGTTCTCTTCCGCGTCTCTCAGCATGCTATCATGAATTAATATTTCATTCTTTGTCTGCATAATTTTTGAGTTTCTGTGTTTGATACATGATGTTAACTGGAATAACTAGATGTCAGATTCATAGAAGTTTGTTGTTGCAAAGTGAATGTTATTTGACATTTGTTTTATAATTTTCAGCATATTAATACACAGATTCTTTAGTTTATTTTGTGGAGAAGAATCAAATTAATTTAAGGGGCACTTTTTAAAACATTTTGTGACTATTTTATTTGAAACTGTATTTGCATTCTGCAGAAATAAAAATTCAATTAGACTTTTGATGTGGTTATACAAATAGCTGTGGACTGGGACCTTCTGAAAGTCCATGGTTGTCTCTGTTCTCTGCATTCTGGCAGGACCCGCATGTTGGATTCAAATCACTTCTATCACCTGTTATACCCACAGCTCCCCTTCCCTTCCTGTTATTTTTTCTGTTATGTATAAAACTGTTCCCTTCTCCCTGTTTTCTTTCCCTGTCTTCCACAATGCTTTAAAAGTCATGACCCACACATTCTGAATGGATTTGTCCCTGTTTCCAAGGGAATGAGAACCTGGGTGTTTCTGGGCATATTTTTAATTTGATGTGAAGTACAGTGGAGCTTATTAGGAATCTTTTAATGTCTTTCTTTTCTTCCCATTTGCATTACATTCCTCCTTTTGTTTACATTCCCCATATTTTACATCCCTACTAACAACTTCTATCTTCCTTACATTTAAAAATGTTTCTTTTGGATTTGTTCCCAAAAATCAAAAATTGGAAAGTCTAGTTAGGGGATTATCAATGAGACTTCTCTATTTTTTAGCACTGTTTAATATTATTGGTGGCAGTTTATTGAGTAGTTTCCCTTATAATATCCCCTTTAACCTTTTTAAAATTGATGTGATGAACTTATTGAACTCAGTGAACCAACAGCAAGAGAATACTAAATGTAAATATGTGAACTTGGAGTACTAGCAACAGAAGTAAGAACTTTCCTGGAACACAAGGTGGCATTTAGCAAATCAAAAGAAGATGACAAAAGAAATTGTCACTCTCTAAAATTATGTCCAACTGAGGATTACAGAACTATGTATTAGTGGAAAAATGGGACACAGAGGCAATGAGAGAAAGAAAATTCTTTTGACTCGAATGTCTTCATCTTTTCCAACTGGCTCAAGATGTGAAAAGTAGATACATGCATGGAAGCAATGCTTCAATACTGGCCATTTCTCTAACAAATTTGACTTTCAGAAAGGCTGTGTGAATATAGGTCCAAACCCAGAGAAATAAGTGGCCCTATGCTGGGGAAGTGAGAATGAAAATGTAGCTTTCCTCCCAAATATATTCCATGAGTATCACTTTTTGTTGTTCCCACTTGCTTTACAGTTTTTCCAAAAATTATTTAAACAGCAAATGCAAATCCTATATCTTTGTTCACTCTCTATCAGTCAGAATGGTGTTCAGTAGAAATATCTTAGTGATTCAGAGGTCAAACATGGACATTGGTTAGTTTTTCTGTTGATAACATGTCATTGTTTCCTCACCTATTAAAAAGTGAGTAATAATAAAACCTACCTCATATGTGTATTTCAAAACTTAAATAAAATTGTGCATTAAAAGTTCTTAATACAAAAACCCCATAAATGTAGGAAGTAATCACTAAATGTTAATCACTACCAGGTTCCTTCTGATAGTCAGTGTATTGATAATTCATTAAAATTTGTTGTTAATTTAAACTGACGTTAGAGGTTGAGATGTGGAAACAAGAGAAGGGGCAGAGCAAAACGGAGTTACTTGCTTGCCATTTGACTCTGATTGCCATACAAGGTTGTAGCATTCTGCTTGCCTAGTAGATTTTTTCTGGGTATTTTTGTGTAAATGAGTCTTTAAAATATGCTGCAATATCTGACATCTCACTTATATGGCATGTTTAAGAAGAAGAAAAAAGGAGTAAGAAACCAGGCACAACTGCAAATAGATTCATTTAAATATTTATAAACTGGTAAGAACTGTTAACAGTTTCAAGCATGTTCAAGATTACATGCGTGTGTGTGCAAGGTTGTTAGCATTGGAATAGAGATACAGAAATAAAGTTGGTAACAGTCTATAAAAACACTAATATATGTACTTTTTGAAGTGATAGAGTAGGGCATTAGCCTTTTCCTGAGATGTGATTACATTTGTAGAGAAACAAAATCTTGTAGTCATTGTTAAACTTTAATTTAAACATTATTCAGTAGTATGCACAAGAAGTGCTAATGTGAGTACAGAGAGAGAGAAATGAAAATCATCTCCATGAAGTTATTATGACAAATGGAGATACCGTGATGTTAAAGAAGACCATGTTATCATCAGCAATTTAAAAATTTTGTTTTAGCAACTCAGGGTCTTGAGTCCTCATTGTTGTAATCTACATTCTTATTGGAGGGAATTTAGAACGTTTTTATAAAAATTGAAAAAATAAATCACAGTGTGATTTATGATTTCAAGATTTGCAATTACTTTGTATGAATTAAAGTCTGTGTGGCCTAAGTCATTGTGATTGAATGGTATCAGAGCCTTTTAAACAGTAGAAGTTTCTGTTAGAATAGCATAAAGAAGCTGGGTTATTTTAATTTTTTCTGGATAAATATGAAGCTTGCTATTTCTATGGTTGCCATTGTTTTACTTATGAGTTTCCATGTAATAATTTATCTTTCTTTCCCTGTTTGACTGCTTTAAAATAGAAAGTAAAACAACTCTTCAGCTAAATTCATGTTAAGGCACAAATCCAAAACCCCAGACCTAAGTAATTAACATGCTTAGTACAGAGCAGCAGAAACACATTACTATCAATAAAATGCAAACCCAAAGAAACATCTTGAAAGTGACTGTGTGACAGTGAATTGGGCTTCCACCAGACTCCAGCACCTAAGAGTGTGCACAAATGTGGTTCCCTACAGAGAATGTACTGGTCAGTTTCTCTATAGAGTTAAGTTGTAAACTTTTTGTCATCATGGTGCTCAGAGAAAGAGAAAGAATGCTGTGATATGAGGACATGGTCTAAGTTCTGAAAACTCTACAATCAGAGTCAATGTTCTGTGAAATATACTTGCTGGGCAAGCATTGAATCACCCAGTTTTTCTTTCTAATCCTCTTTTAGTAGCGGGGTCACTGAGCAGATGACTTAATTATCTACAAAATTCCAGTTTAGGAATGCTGTTACACCAGTTCTGCTCCTGGTATTATCCAATGACATTTGAAAGCAAATCATTATCTCCTTCTGGGTAAACTTTAGTTGAGTTCCTGATGGAATATGGTATACGATATAAAAATTGGAACTCTGAAACATGTAGGCAGAAGGGATCTGTTCTTTTTGGTAAACTCTCCTCCTAAGGACACTTAATCAATATACTGTGGACATCAACCAAGACCGCAGACATGATCACGTATGTTGTATTGATTTAGATTGGTGCCGTAGAGATAGGAACTATTTATCACAGTCCTTTATTATCACATACTAACTAAGTTCACCCACTGGATATCTCAGTCAATTTCCTTATAGTTAAACTCCTAACTCTTTTAACCATACCCTTTTCTCAGTCTTCTTCTGGGGGAAAAATACTACATGGTGTCCCTATTATATGAATATCCTATATAAACTCAAACAATCAATTGTCTCAAATAAAAAAAATACTTAACCAAAAGCAAAATTGGCAGACCCTGGGCAAATATAAAGGACATGAATCTTTATCCCATTACTAATCATGAAACTTTGTGCAAAAAAATCACTCGGGTATATCTGGTGTCACGCTGAGAGTTTCTGATATTCAGAAGAAAAAAAAAAAAGTAACCAGGTGAGTTTGATTGAAGTAGATCATCAGAGATACAGATATTTAGCTCTGTTTACTGAGTCATATGTATATCATTCCTTATCAATATGCCATTGACTATGGATATTATAAGGTCATTGATTAAATGATCATGGAATGGCATGTCTAAATTAATGAATAAATGATATCATATTATCCTAGAATTTTCTTCCTTGAGAAGACTCTTAGGTTTCTCTTGCAAGAGAAATATAAAGCAGCATGTTGTTTTATAATTAAGAACTCAGTGCACTATTACCTTCACTGTGGTGTATGGAAGGGGTGGTGTTAAGATATGGTAGTTCAGGAGGAATTTCCATAGCAAAAATTCTTCATAGTACAGATTTAAACTTGTAAGTGTTCATTATCTTTCCTAGGTGTGCTAAATATTGAAAAACAGAACACAAAGGTTTTCAAATATTTCCCAATCTGGGAATCAGCAATCAGGACAAAGGATCAGGTGTGAACTTTGTTCTCCTGTTCAATTTACGAGACATTCATGGTCAAGAAAACTTCCCTTATTTCCTAGTTATTTTCCATTCCTGAAAAGAAGATAAAGATTAGATGTTCATAAGTCCTTCTGGAATTCAACCATGATCATGTTTTTAATGCACATTATGCTTCTGAAATTATACAGACAGATCAATGAGAATGTTTAAGTAGAAAATCTACAATCAGTACTTTCATTTTAAATTAGTTGAATTAAATTGTGTTAACTTTATTGTTTGTGAAAAATATGATTATTTTAACCAGGCTGTGCCATATGGCAAATCTGTAAAATTTTATTAAATATTATTTAAGTTTCCTAATCTTTGCTGTGGAAATTAAAACTATAGAAAAAGCCTGTTGTCAGATTCTTCGGCATAAAAAAATCAAATGCTTCTCAAAGGAGAAATATATTATGTTTATTCTAAGGATGTGATATGGGAGGTACCATCGTGTTGTATGTAATACAAGAGCTATTACAGGTTAACCAGATTTCAGACTGTTGAGCATGGTAAATAAATGTTGGCCAACATCTCCGTCTTTTTCCTCCTCATTGTAAATTAACATAAGAAATAACAAGGAGGAAACCCTGAAAGTTTAATTTAAAATTATGCATATCCTTTATTTCTTACCTGTTTTGAATTAGGCTATTTATAATGCACAAGTAATTTTAACTTTATATCATCTCAAGGCTGAATTTTTTCAGTTGTCCAGATGCTTATGATTTTGTTAAACTCTTCATTTTGATAAAACAGTGTGGAAATGGGCTCTGTAAACCCCATTTCTAATCACAGAGAAATCCTCAGCAACATTTTTAACTTAGTTTTTCCTTCAGCTTTTTCTATGTAGGACAGTCAAGTTGAAGGACACCCCTGATAGCCCTTGGAGGAGGTGACTTAGTAAGAAGTGCTGAAGTTTTACAAACAGGTGGAATAGAACATTTCTGCCAGAGTTTTAGGTTAGTCTTAGTATGCTCAGTTTGAAAAACAAATTATAATTTTCATCAGTTAACTTTGGAAAGCAAGAAGCTTGTTAATATTGAGGATTGATGATTTTCACTGAAAATTGGTGATCTTAGTAGCAGTGAAATTGTATTTTCATCTTCCCTGTTTAGAGGAGAATACCTGAGTGGATTGGAAGAATTATGATAAATAATGAAATTTGAGACCTATGGGCTAACCTTTACGTTTCCTCTTTATTCCATTATTGTACTGTATGACCTTGTGTAAAAATGCATGTTGAATTCTAGTTGATGAAAACTAGTGAAAGGAGAAGCTGCCAGTTCACTGGTTTACTGTGAACTGAACTAAAGAAATCATTTCAGGTAATCTAATGGATAGTGATACTCAACTATAAATGAGTAAATCATTACTTTTCCCCAGGAACAAAAAACAAATGAAAGAGAGAAGAAAGTATGAATGAATCCATTGAGCAAAGAGATATTGTAATATGAACAGAACACATGGAATGAGATTGCAAGTGGAGTTCTCTTTTGAAAGGAAATCTGATTCCTGTAAGGCGGTATAGACTAGCTGTATTTAGGCAGGACCAGTGAGAGGCAGTGTTGCTTCATACACAAAGGCATGTTCTTTACAGCCAAACTAACAAGTTTGTTATTCTGCCTTTAATTAGTTGCAACAAGTCACTTTATTTCTCTAAGCCTTTCCCCCCCCTTATTTGTAAAATGAGGTTTAAAAAACACTACTTATTTCATGCAGTTATTATGAGGATTAAATGAAAACATGCATATTAAGTGCTTTAGCACAGTGTTGGGCACAGAAGTTACCAGTAGTAAAAAATGAGAACTACTAATATTATCATTCCCTGAGCCAATCAAAGATTGTCTAAGAGAGATGATGCAATTGGAATGTATAAATGCTCTGCTTATATTAATTTATGTCATAACATTTATTTTAATTCTTCATTTCCTTGCCGATTTTGTCGAACGGCAGCACATTGTGATATAATTTATAACGTAAATGAAAAATGGGACTTTGATGTATATAGAATTTGCTCCTTAAAAATAACCAGTTCAGGAAATGGTAATTTGGCAAATGGCCCACTGTTTTTAAAGAGCTAGCTAAACATCACCTTGTGATTTGTCACCTTGTGACTCTGTGAGCAGCTATAGTGTTTGTGTAAAAAAAAAATGTGTGGGTGATAAACTACAGTAAGAGAAACAAATATAAATTATGTGTTTGGTAAGTGAATCAGTTCAGCTATTCACACAACAAATTGACTTGTTGGATGAATAAAGTCTAAGCTCATATCTTATAATGACATTTTACAATTTGTTTTTCATGTAAGAATTACTGTGACTAGGGCTTCCAAGGCTTATATGTGCCGAGAATATATTCTTTTTCATATATGATGGTCACATTGTTTTGTTCTTTCTGTCTTCTAGCACTGGAAACTAAACACTTTTGCCTACTCTGTTTTCTTGTTCTTAGTGCCTTAGGCACCTGTAATGTAAGTTCATTAACCCCTTGGCCTTTGTAGAAATGAGAATATAATCTTTTCAGATGTGTATTGAAATTTATTCGCTGCAACTATTGAAACTTTAGTAAAGGTCATTATGATCCCACATGTTCTGTAAATGTTGCATACTACTTGTAGAGAATAGTATTTGGTATTTCTGAGTGACTGAGTTTTGATAAAAAACAGAATAAAACATAGAGTCGAGAGACATTTGACAAACAATGATGAGGGCAATATTTTTTAGGTATGTAAATATAGTGATGAGCAAAGTATTACAAAGAAAAGCCAATATGAAGTGAATATGTATCTGAAAATGCATGTGTTTTACACCCTTTCTGAGTTTTCATTTTTATCCCTTAACAAACATAAACTGCAAATTAGTGAACAATGCCGTTTAAATGCCTTGATTTTTTGGCTTTATGAGACTGCAAGATATTAGGGAATACATGTTACCCCAGAGAATTAATTTACTAAAATATTTGTATTTATTTCTTAGGTATTAATTTAATTGAGTAATTTTAGAAAAAAAAATTATGAAGAACCTAACTCCATCCTTTCTATCAAAGTGAAAATGAAACCTTTTAAATATTCTCTGTACTTAAGATATCCAGTGTTATTCATGTCATTTGTAAGTGTTGTGAGTTCTAAAACTTTCTGAAGGTTGTTGCTGAGCTGTGGCAGGTTAGTTGCCTTGGTCCCATGCAGAAGAATATCTCTGCCCATTCCTGGAGTCCCTGCTTTGTACAATCTGGGAAACAGTGCCTCCCCTCTGGATCCTCAAGGATTTCCTTCCCAGAGGTTTCAGGACTCTGCAAATGACAGTCCTGGCCTGTTGTGATGCAGACTTTGATTGCTTCAGCAGCCCTTTTCAGTGCAGACATGCAAAAATTCATGATGTTTACACTCCTTCCCTGAGTAGAGTTGTTGATTATGCGTGGGATACCTCACCTGGAAGTTAAAGCTTGGCAGGACACATTTTAGTGCATGGTTTTGGGGGATTTTCAGTCATTTCAAAGACCATATATTGCAGCTTCTGAAAATCAGCATCTCCCCTAAAAGACTCTCAGAATAATGTAAATAAATTTATTGGTATCTTGACTTCATTATTTTACAAATTTACTGATTACAGATTTACTTGCATTTTTGAATGACTAAGTATCTAATTATTTAACCAAGATAGACTAACCATAGGTAGTGTTTCTAGTGACTTCAAAGACTTTGTTCATAATTTTTCAGCAACCTGGAAAATCTGAGTAATTTATTCATCATATTATATTCAGTTTTTGAGACCTTTGCCAAGTGTCTGTTTATCAAAGTGCTAATGCTGTCAAACATATGGATGAGTAGTTAGAACAACATGCACTCTTTTTCTTTAATACTTGTTTTTTTTTTTAAATTTAATGTGGGCATAGCATTAGCTATGATTTAAATTAATAAATGAAAATTTAAGTTTGTAGAAAGTCCATCTGTGTAGTGTGGTATGGTGCAGAGAACACAGGACTTGTAAAGTCAAGTCTAGTGTGAGAGTGCAGGACTACGGGAAGGAATATTTATTAATGACTGCTGAAATGCTACTGAGAGTAATCAGTTTTGTACCCATTCTATCTCCTACTCTCTGAAGTCAGAAGATTCTGGCTCCTCCACATGTTGGCCAGTCTCTAACCTCACAGAATCACTTTCTCCAATCTTGAAAGAAAGGATAATCATCACATACCTATCCTATCTCTGCCAGGTTGTTTTGAGGAACAAATGGTATTGTTGGGAAAAGCTTTGTAAACAGAGCTCTTAACAGATAATCTCAATTGCTGTTTATATTTTGATTTCTTCATTTCCTGAAAGCTTCTGAGTCCATTATTTACTTTTATGTTAAGCAAAAATTGGAGATCACATTTAAAAGCAACTAGAAATTTACCCAAAAGGAAAAAAGCCCCGAAAACATAGGGCTTTGAAATTAAGTAGTTGTCATTGCCTACAAAGGCTGTCACTCTGACTCTGAAAAAGGCAAGATGGGTGTTGGGGTGGAAGAAGGAAGGGGTTTCTTTCCTGAGCATGTATTTCGTGTTTTCCAGTGAGGTGTGCAAGCAAACCTAGGTTGTAAGAATGGGTTTTGAATATGAAGAGGGCACACACTAAACACCTTAAAATACTTCCTGTAAAACCAAGTTTAAAAGATTTTTTTTCTTAGAAAAACTTAAAGCTTAAGGTAGATAATCAATATCTGATCTCTGTAGGTGAAGGATAGTGGTATTATTAGGAAGTTTTAAAAACTGGGAAAGCTCAAAGTTTTGTGACTCATCACAGAGTACAGTAGACTATATCCAAAAAGATGAATTAAGGGTTTAAAATACTTGTGTGATATATACTTCAAAAATTCTTGTCTCTATTATTAAATGTTGGCTTTTGCTTCTAGAACACTTGGTTATCTGGTTGAATATTTCTTTATCTTTTTTACCCATATTCCTAAGTGTTTCTTTTATATACTGTTTTTGAAAGACAGGGAGCAGACTTTTAATTTATTGGTGGAGGAAACACCAGTAAATTAATATATAGCCATTTATTGAAGAGTTCTACCCTAGGCCTCTCCAGTAAATGGCTATATGAATTTAAAATATAATGTATATTATATTTCATTATAAAGATGTGAGACGGGTCTGGAGTGGTGGCTCGGAGGTTACGGCACTTGCCTGGCATGTACAAGTACACAGGTTCAAACCCCAGCACCCACGTACACAACTAAGTGTCAGAGCAACCAAAGCCAGGTAAAAAACTCAATAAAAATTGATTGTCTCTGTCTCTCTCACTGTTCTTCTCTTTTAAAAAAAAATAAAGATCTTAGAACCTTTGGACTTCAGTTTCTTTATCATATGAGCATGTTAGAGTAATTAATGAAGGTCACTTTCAATTTTAAAATGTATCATTCTATAAAAGTATTTCCCCATCTTCCATTCCCTTGTTTTGAAGCTTTGTAATGTGTTTTTATTAATGGTGATGCTAAAAAAATAGCCCTCCCTTATGGCCTTAAAATGAGTGAACATCGTAGCAAACAAATTTGTACAAGCTTGACAGCTATGTAAATGTTGAAGATGAACTGGTAGGTGCTGTTCTCCACACATAGAGGAGCATTTAGAATTCTTTGGTAATCTTGCAGTTATCGACCTCTAAGAAACATCTTTTCAGGTATTCCTCTCCTCCCATCAAGTTAAAGAAAACATTTTGATTTCTCTCTTTTTCCCATCCTCTGGCACCACCTACTTTCTTTATATTACAGTTTGATTTCCTTGGATAATATGCCCAAGGAAATAACTGCTATCATGTTCTACTAGTAACTTCCTGGATATCACTTTACTATAAGGAATGTGGAAGAAATCTTTTAGTTCTGTGCAAGACCTCTATTCTGTTGTTACACAGTAAACCTTTCCTAAGAACTCGTTGCATAGCCCATATAGGGAGTATTGACGGCATTGACAAGATGCTGATATATTGTCTTGTGTTACCAGCGTCAGTTGGTTTCGTGCACCAAAGAGCAGTACATATGAGTAGCTTAACACTTTGAACCTGCTCTACATGGAATATTTTAGTGGACTGAAAACATTTCCAGTGTTTCTCCAGATTGGCTGGAGCCACATACTTGAAGATTATTGTTAGGTAGCATCCTCACTGAGGCTGGAAGTTGATACTCATTTTTTAGCGTGCTATTAGCTTCCTTTAAATGATCTCCTTCTGAACTACAAACCACATGTATGGCCATCTCTGGGGGCTTCTAATTAAGTGACAACACTTAAAATGTTGTTAAATCAGGTTATAGACCTTGCTATTCAACTAAGTTTTCAGTAAGTATAATATATTACGTAGGAATTTTATACCAGAAAAAACAATCGGAGTTAGGGGAAGAAAGTCCAACAGCAAGCCTATTTTGTGGCAAAAAGCAGTAGTTAAAAAAAAAAAAAAAAAGGTTAAATACAGAGAGTGACTCATAAGTTAATCACCCTTTCATAGGTCTCTAAATTGCTAGGCTAGAAATCTGGTAACGCTGCTTATTAAAACATTAACCACTATCACCATCAAAGGAAAAATTCCACCCTGCTCATCAGCATTCTAACTCAGCATGTTGCCCGTGACAAGGACACCCTGAAAAGCTAGTCCTTTGAGACTTGTCTTGACAGAAAGCTATTTTTTTTTTATTTCTCTGTGGCAGGGGGAGACTCTGGATGGTTAAGTCTTCCAGACATACCTTTATGTCCATTGTCTGGCAAGGGTTATCAAGTCACCAAACTCACTGGCACACGCCAAATAACAACACGAGGGCCCTGGAGTGATTGTGTTTCTCAGACTCAAGAGGACATATTACTGACTTCTAAAATCCACAAAATATTTATGTGAGCTGGACTAAGGTTAAAGAGCAGAACCACTCTACTTAACATAACTGATTTGCAATTTAAATAGGTTAGGCCTGATTTACGAATGTGTATGTTTGATATGAAAAGTTTCCCAGCAAAAGGTGTAGGAAAAGCTGAAATTGATGCTGCAATGCTACATTATACAGGAGTTTGGGGGTGGAATGTCTACTTCAACCTTTCCTCTTGGTTAGAAAGTTAAGAAATACCTCAAAATAACAGATCTGATCTGTTTTAAAAGAATAGCAATGAATAGCAGAAAACCAAATAAAACACCCTTTCTTTGTAATAAATCATTTTGTTTTTTCTATAGATTGCATGTGGCGTTTGAGGCAGAGCGAGCAAGGCTGCCAATATTGCAAGCTAATGCTTCAGCACCTTTCATTTTTCACTCTGAGCAGGAACCCTCTTCTTAAACTTGTTCATTTTACAGAGGGAAAATCGAAGCCTCTGGCAGATTGTGTGAGCTGTTTTATTGTCATCGTTTACAGAGGTTGCTGGAATTAATTGACTTCTTACATTACATATGTAAACAGACACATTTCTGACACATTTATGGGAAAGAGGTAAGATGTAAGTGGCTGATTATTGTCTTTTGGTTTTGGCATATGCTGTAACCTAGAAACCAATAATAACTGTGAAATCACAGTCTCCAGCAGACTCCATTTACTGGTTAGTTGAACTAGAAGAAGGGAGGAGAGAGCTCCAGTAGATGAAATGTAAATACTGGTTTTGTTTTAATGTCTGTGCAGGACCCATTAATGGGGGTAGTAATGTTTCCATGAGCATCCTCAATTGGAGTTGTCTGCTTGAGAGCATATTCTAAATAGTGGGCTTCCTTTTACAAGATTGGAAGTAAAAATTAGCCCATGTTGTGTTCCATGTGTCATCACTACATGGGTGCTCACAGAGTTTACTCAGAGTTATTCTGTCTCAAAGGCATTGCTTCTGAAACTAAAGATGAGAAATTTAGGATATGAGTAATTTAGTAGCAGAAGCACTCTCTTTTCTTGTTGGATATTTGATTCTTTACTTCTTCCCTTTTAATTTTTCACATTGTCCCCTTTTTACTAGATCAGGAAGGTTCTACTCATATTCATAGCCTGCTTTCAATAAAATTAGATGCACAGAAACAAGGACATATTGTTAAAAATGAATAAATTAGAGCTGAATTAAATCATCTGATTCAATAACAGCAAAGGGAATATTGCAGTTGGTTAGAACAAACAATCTTCTTAAATAGGAAATGTACTTTAAAGCCATCCTGCTGTTATCCTGTTAATTACCAAAGAAGATTAGAACTCTTCTGGTTCCTGGGATCCTTTTACCTAGTGTGTGGCAGTTCCAGCTGCATTAGCAATCAGACATTTGCACTGTCCCTTCACACCAGTGAGGGGTTGTTATTAAAGGGAAGTCGTTTACTACATCTGTAAGATGTAGCCTGGCAGGAATTCAGTGAATGTTTGTGATAGCTCATTCCACTACTCTGGTTAGTGATTTTGTACGTCTTGACATATATACAACAGGATTTGCTCTAATCTCCAACCACAGGGCAAAAAGGAACAAAAAAATGCCCCATTTTGGGTTTGGTTGCAAAACACAAAACGATGTGTTATCTGCTTTTCGTTACAAATAATATGAAGAAAAAGAAAAATCCTATCCTTCGCAACCTTTGTTTCTCTTTCTCTTGTCCCTGGTTCCGTTTGTCTGCTTTTCCCTCTCTCTTCCCACTTCTCTCTCTCTCACTGCTTTTTCTCTCCCACTCACATCCTCTGATGGGAATTCAAGCTAGTAAAATGCATACTGGAGAAACCCACAAACACAGATAGGCATATACAGAGTGAAAGGGGTTTTGCATGTGAATTTCTTCTTAAAAGTAAAACGCAGAGAAAAACGCTCTAAGAATTCAGACAAGGAAAAAATGTCAAAGGAGAATTTAGACATTAAAATACGAGCCTCAACGAAACAAGAAATAGGGCACATTTAAATAGATATGTACATTTTAAACTTACCTTGCAAAAGCAGTTTCAATGCTAGACCACCTCCAGTGTCCCTGCGTGCTGAATTCCTTAGTTCCTTGGTTCAGATAATCACATGGTTGTCTTCTTTTCCCGGGTGTAAATCTGTGCATATGTGTGTGTGTGTGTGTAATAAAGTCTACACAAATAATACCAAAGATATGCACACATGCAAGGACTCTTATCTCTGTATTCTAAAATATGAAGGAAGGCAGGAGGCTGCAGCTCAGATTCCTGCTTTTGTCCGGAACACACTCAGTTGGCAGGCGGAGGCACTCAATCCAGTAAAGGGAGATCCTCGGAGCTGGCGTTATTTCTCCTTGTTTCCATGGTGGTTAGTGGTGCATCGTTCACCCGATCAGTTGTCACACTGACATGGTGCTGCCTGCTCAGCGGTCATTAATAACTGAACACCCTCCACTCCCCAGAGAGGAGCCAATCGCTTCAGACTGCCAAGATGTAGCACTGGCAGCTGCTCCAGTCTGGTTGGCTGAAACAACCTGTCTGTTCTACGACACTGCTGCTAAGGGTACAAATAAATGAAACAAGCTTGCATATTTTCGTAGGAATCATTTTCCTTCTTTTTTTTCCTTCAGGGGAAGGTTGGGATTTTTTTTTTTTTTGACAAGTTTTCCCATTTTTATGTTATCATTCAAAGAAACTGTTTTCACTCTGAAGATAGGCAGGGCATTCTACTAATAAGGATTTCCCAAATATTAAAAACACCTGCTAGAGATTCAGGCATGCAACTCCCTCTCTGTGAAGTTCTGCAATGGCCGTATTATTTATGAAGAACAGCCTGAAACTATTTTGAGTGGCATTTTAGTTCTCTATAACTTTTACTCAATTAAGATTGTGTATTTTCTGTCCAATAGCGTGTTCTTTTTTCCTTTTCTTTCTTTTTAAGCAATGATATTTCATATCTGGACTAACCAGATTTTTAAAATAAAGCATATATTTGCTTCTCTGTATTGGCATGTGTGTGGGTAATTTTTGAAGATAAGTTTTCGGTTTTATCCACTCACTTATGTGATGTAATAAATCTGCCATACACATTTGAATAGGTTCATGTGTAATGCTATGTATGTGTGCGTGTGTCTGTGTTTACTACTCCAGTGGGTATATTTTCCTTATTTGTAGGATTGTTATCTTGAAATGGATATTTATCAAGAATATGTCCTATATGAAATACGCACACACACACACACAATACACATGCTTTGGATTTATCAGAAGTTTGGAAAACAGAAAAGCCTAGCAGTGTGTATATCTCAGAGAGAATCTATAAAATGGACAAAAATTTTAAAAACACATGTTTTGCAACTTTAATTAGTATACTAGAAAAACATCTTGTTGAGAAGAATGGAAATTAGGATTTATTTATCACATGTCAAAAGCAGCTAGATTCATGACTCCAGCCCTCCTTTTGAGAGACTACCCTCTAGTGGAGTTAAAAGAAAACACAATATTAGATTTTCTTGGCAGGGAGGGTGATGTGTGTATTTGCGTGTGTGTGTGGGGGGGGGGGTCGTATCTTAAGGTGTTTATTGAAAGGACATTGACCAATAGTTTGAGTTTATTATAATCATAATGCTAGGAAAACTTGAAAATCTAGCTTACTCTTATGCAATCGTTTAATTCTGGAAAATGAACAATTTATATATAAGTATTTGTATATATATATATATAAGTATTTGTATATATGTATATATGTGGGAGTCATTTATATCTGTTATGGGGGAAATATAGAAGAGTCAAGAGACTGGGGTGTGGGTGAAGTAGGGGTGATTCTGGATTAAGATAAGGGGCATATTATGTTGCTACATAATATGCTACATATGCATTTATGATTGTACAACAATACAACTCCTCAGTAAAATTTTTTAAAAAATCCTAGCCTTTTCTTTAACTACCAAGTATTTTCACTTTGTAAAATGTTTCTAAATATTTTATTTTCTATAAAAAATTTCATTTTGTTTCCTAACCTTTTGAATGAAAGTTTAAAATGCGGCTGGAGCTATTTCTTAGTGGTTACAGCACTTGCCTGTGAGTACCTGGATTCAAACCCCAGCACCACATACACAACTGTTGGAAAAACAAAATGCAGATGAAAAAATAAAATTGATTTTCTTTCTCTCTCTCTATCCCTCCCCCTTCTAAAAAGAAAAAAAAGATTAAAAATGGATTCTTGCTTAATTTAGTAATACTTATTTTACAATGCTAATATTATTTTAAGGTTTTATTCTTTACCATGCACTCCAGTATTCCCTTGTAAAGTACATAGTCAGTTCTTAGACGTTAGGAATTATGTTTGTGGGTTAGGGATATTGTGTTGGTGTGTGTCTACATGCATTTATAATACTGCTAATTATTGTTCCCCTTGCCCCCAATTTTACTCTCTTAAGCTCTAAATTTTGTATATTCCAAATCAGTTCAATCTTTAAAAGGTTTGTGTCTATGTAGGAATTACATTGAAATAGTGATATCTGTTTGAAAAGTAAACTTTTATATTATGATTCCTTAAGCATTTCATTTTGGTTGATTGGTATTGACTATATAATTGACAAATTCAGAAATCAAATCAATTATAAAGCACTCCCACAATGAACATAAATTGTAACAGTCAAGCAGATCATGTTTAAACTATTTTCTTGGTTTTTAAATAAAACCAGAATCACACCATTTAGATTTTTTCATTATCATTCAGATATCAAAGAAAAGTCTTTTAAGTTTAATTTAGTTAGGACTGAGCACTATTTTTAAAAGTTATGTATATTATTTCATTGGAAATTGTTTTAACTAATTGATTAGTGTGTTTTCAAAGGCAGGAGATTAGATTGTCTTTTTAAGGTAGGTACTTGATAAACTCAAAAGATCTCAGGCTCATTTTGGTAAACAATACTATAGAGCGATAGAAATGGATTTATACTGTGTGGGAGTAAATAGCTCTTGCTTTGAATAGAAAGGATGAAGTTTCTGTTCTTTGGCTGTAGTTTCCATCTTGATTCAAGAACATCAGCAGCTTAGTGGAATCAGAGGGTATTTCAGGTGCTTTTTCACTTATCAAGGTCTGTCATACACTGGAAATACAAAAGGCTTTCCGAAAAGATAGGTGAAACATTTATTTAAGTTTTAACATCTACAATGAATTACCATATCAGGTAATTTATTTTTGATGGGTTAATGATTTCAGAACTTTTGAGTTAATTAAGTTGTGAATGGTCATCAAGTGAAAATCATGGAATCTTAGAATTCTAATGTTCTTCTAGAAGGTCGAGAGATTTGTTTAACTGTATGTAAGTGATAGAGAGCCAGAAGTACAACCCCTCCATTTTTTTCTAACATTTTTCTACCATATTACTCTATCATCTATAGGATAACTGGCAGACGTCTGCATTTTCATTTATTTTCCCCTCTTATTTTTTTTTCCTTTCTCAAATTTCTTCCTTCAGAGTCTACTGAAATATCAGAGAAATTTACAGTGTATTACATGGGTGTACATGTTAGCTACATGGTATGTAGTAAATCTCTTTAGGAATTCTCAATTGAATAGCAAGTCTTAATGAAATGACTGAAAAATATAAATGAATAATTGATTCTTAAACTGTGTTGAAAGAGTTCTGCCTTCATTATCAAATAAAATATTGGGGTATAATAAGTACTCATTGATTTGTGGTCACAGTTATAAATTTATGACTGGTTTGTTGCTATTTCATCCTGCTCTTTATTTGCTTTTGTTGGAGAATTAATCTGCAGGTTCTGGGGACAGACTGCATGAGCTTAAATCCTTACCTCACCACTTGCTAGCTCTGTGAACCTGAGCATCATATTAAGTATCATCTCTATTAAGGATCATTTGTACATCTCAGTTCAATCAGTACCTCATATTTCTTTTTCCTCCTAGATTGTCATAAGAATTGATGTAGTTAATACATATACAGAATTTAGAAAAATGCATGAAATGGTAAGGCTAAATAAATGTTGGACATAATTTTTTTTTAAGAGAGAGGGAGAGAGAAAGAGAGGAGTATTTTTTATTTAGTTTTCCATGTGACTTTCATTCCTCTGACACTTTGTTGTGTACGTGGTGCTGGGGTTTGAACTCGAGTACTCACGCATGCAAAGCAAGGGCATAACTGCTGAGCCACCGCTCCAGCCCCTGGACATAAATTTTTGCTGTTATTATCATTTTAATTTTTGTCAGAAGCATTGGCTCCTACTCCACCTCCACCTCTGTTTCAGCTTTCCATTTTGTTTGGAATGCCCTTTTTATTTTCTGCTTTGAGTCCTTGCTTTTATATTTCTACCTTTTCTTTAAAAAGTTACTCTAGGTCTGACCCTCTGTCAGGATATGATCTTCATTTGACCCATAGTAGCATTCTTTATTTCTCCTATAACCCATTACTTTTTTATCTCATAATTGTTTCTATAATTTTACTTTTTTTCTTCTTTAACTTCTAAGATCCTTCTGGGGGATATATATGCCTTATTATGTATTTAAGCTCTACAATTAACAAATGGGGAAGGCAAAATCTATTGAATACTAGTATATATATATACATATATATATATATATTTTAGAAGTTATCTAATCTTCACAACATCTTTGTCAGATATGTGTTTTTATCCCCCATTTGACAATGTGGAAACATTAGCTGAAAGAAGTTAGGTTACTTGCACAGTGTTCCAAAGCTATTAAATAATTGGTCTAAAATGTAAACTCAGTTATGTCTACTTATAGAGCCAAGGCTCCTTCCACTGTACAAGGCACTCAATATTCATTTGTAAAATAAATGAATGCTTGATTGATGTGTGTGCCAACCAATTCAATGTAGTCAGCAACAAGGGATGCCAAAAATAAAATGCTATTTTTAAAAAGGAATGAATTTTATGCACAAGACAGTGGATGCTTTTATATAGTTATGGTTGTTCAGTGTTGATGACAGAATTTTTATTGCTGTCACGATTTGAGAAATAGAGCTTGGAAGAAATGCAGTACCTAGTCAGAAGATGAGTTGACATGCTCAGAAAGCCAAATAAATATGAATGAGCCACTGACGATGAGGGGCTGTGTTGTGCTCAGAAGGCCTTCAGTGACTGTCCTTTTTGATTGCAGTTCAGTTCTCAATTAAGATGGAAACATGTTAAGGTGAATAACATTGATTGTTAGAATGTTGAACTAGATCGAGTTCACATTTTTTTCAAAGGACTTTTGGGAAGTAGAGTTGGGGGGGAGGAAACAAGATCTTTATTTAACTTTAGGGTATTTTTAATGAAGGATATGATTCCACTTGAAGAATACATGTAATTTCACCACTCAGAGAAGTTCAGAACCAAGAATAACAAAGGGAAAATCAAGGTGACACATCTGCTTCTCTGTCTCTTCCTCAAATTACTTTCTTCCTCCCTCTGTTTCTTCTTGTCTTTCTCCTGTTTATCATCTTGTGTTTTCTCTGTGCTTCTCTTCGTTATTTTCATTCAGAAGATGGGCTTTAGCTGTATTAGAAACAACAGTGGCAACAATGATGAGGCTGCTGCTGAGATTACTGCGAATACAAGTGAAAAAATT
The DNA here is from genome assembly GCA_004027875.1 of Aplodontia rufa. Taxonomy (NCBI): domain Eukaryota; kingdom Metazoa; phylum Chordata; class Mammalia; order Rodentia; family Aplodontiidae; genus Aplodontia; species Aplodontia rufa. The sequence goes on from PVKS010006327.1 coordinate 40,315, forward strand.
TATGATTTGTGTATATATTTTTTAAAAAGTATAGCAGGTGGTTGGGTGGATGTCACATGTACACAGAGCCAGCTACGTGGGAGACTGAAGAGTGGGAATCTGTTGAATCCAGAAGTTCAGGGCCAACCTGGACCATATAGAGGGACCCTGTGTTTTAAGGGGAAAAAAATATAGCTGGTAGATTAATTAGCTAAATATCCAGGTAGATGGATACATAAGTAGCTCAGAAATAGTGGAGAAGAAATGCACACCAAAAACAAAACAAAAAACTAAATATACCAAATTATTCGCACTTGTTTTCTTAGATGAAAAAAGTGAGTGGTTTTCCTTTGTTTTAACTTCTCAAAGTTTCTATGGTCAATATGTATTGTTTTTAACCTCAGAAGTAATAGCAAGTATTTGAAACATAAAACAGATTCCTTTGCGGTAGTCTTTTGCTTCTATAATTAGAGCTATTTTATTTAAGAAAAAATCCTAAGCTTCTTAACAGTGTTCAATTCTATCCACCTTGAATTTAAAATAGTAGTAATAGCAAAATCAACCTTAATAATGAAAAACTTCTTTTTTCACCCACCTTGTGCAAAAAGAGTTTTTCAGGGACAGTGCCATGCACTCTTCTATGTTAGAATGCCAGGTAACTATTACCTGAGAGTTTGGGTATGCAGTCACAGTTGCTCACTGGTATAGTCTGTAATGAAACCATGCCTTATTCCCTTATTCCCAACATATGCCATTTCTCAGTGACCTCAAATGCCTTATTTTCTGAAAATATATTGCACTTTTCATTCTTAGCTATTTATTTCTTCTGCAAACATCCTGTCCTACAAAGCTTCTGCTTAAAAATTCCATCTTTTAGGAAGCCCTCCCCCCATCTCAATGAAAATATTTTCCTTGTTTTATCACATTGATTTACTTTTTTAATTGTGTTTTTCTTGCTTTAACATGTATTTCCGTTTATGGGTGATCTGTGCCTAGATAGTAAATGGCTTAGAAAATATATCCTATGGGTTTTGCATTTCTAGCAATACACTTTACTTATGAGAAGGTTGAGTGACTACATGAGTAATTTGCTTTTGCTCTTTTGTGTGCTCATTTTTCCTTCAAAGATTTGAGTAAAATCAGAAGGTAATTTACTTAAAGAAAGCCTAAATCATGAAAGTACCCTTAAGGGGATAGATTTTGTCAGATTGGTGACTTCAGTTACACATGAGGTTATTCATAACGGCTGTTCTTTGGGAGAAAATAGAGTGCATCTCTTGACCTGGCCTTTTCTTTGCTGATCACTTACTTCATCTTTTTCATCTGCTTTGATTAGTACTTATTAAATACAGTTGGGTTCAGATAACTTTAAGAATCGTCTAAGTCATTGGCAAAAAATTAAGCTCCAAGAACCAAGATGGCATATCATTTCATGTAATTCTAGACAAAAATTAAGAACCAAGATAGCCTAAGGTAACACTTTTCTCCTCGTGCAGTATTCTTCTGTATAGTATGTTGGTACTTTCTTCGCTTTGACACAGTTTCTTTTGTAAAGGTGGGCTCGTGATTTCTGAGAAAATTAAAGCAAAAATTTTTGTCAGGGAAAAAATAGGCATCTAGTTATATTGTTTCATCTAGAAGTTAAAGGATCATTTGAATTTTCATGAATATTTTGTGTCATTTTCACTTGACTTCTAGATGGGAGAAAAAAGGTGGCTGTTATCATTCTCATGTGAGTCTCTTTTTTCATAGAGGGTACAGGAAGCCCAAAGCTAAAGTTCTCTGTCTAATCTTTTAGTGATCATTCATAAGGTTATTCTTTTTAGTGTAAGAAAGGTGTTTTCAAGAATGAAAGCTACTCACTACAGCTAGTAAGGATGGCAGAATAGACAGGAGATTCCTGTACCTACTACCTACAAATGTACTATTGTAGAATTTTTGGTCTTAAATTTATCTTCAGCTTCACTTTACAATACTAATGTGTTCTACTAGGACTACATTAATCCTCCCAGTTCTTTTCAGTTTTTCTCTTATTCTGTTATAAGTTGTTCCATTCTTTAAACCACTTCCCAGATGTGTTCTTTTCTTAATTGAAATGTAATCTCCTTTCAGAACCTATTGTTTTTCTAAGTCTTTCTGCTTGGAGACCACTCATTTTCTCAACTCCTAGGGATGGGTGTTTTGTATGTATACATGGCATCATATTCTTGCTTTCCCAATATAAATTGCAAATCCATTAATTTACTCTTCCATGTGATACACAGCACTCTTGGCCTTCCTAATTTTCTACTACCTACCTCACCTTCACTGTGTTTGAATTGATATCTGAAAAACAGTATTGTTTTCCACCTCAGCTATTATTAAATCTTGGGAGAGTTCAACTTTTAAGTATAAAGCCAGCTAACAATTACTAATCTTCTAAAATGAAATACAATTTCAGTTTATTTCAGAGATCCATTTCCAGAGAAATTATCTTTGCCTTATTGGTAACTGGAGTTATTCTACACCTGAAGTCTTGAACTTGAGTATTCTGCTTTTGATCATAATCCCTTATTTATCTAATTTAGAACTCTGCTCCCCCTATGTTTGCTGTTTTGATACCATACATACCTCAAATTTATTGAGGCCAATTCTTTTCTGGTCATCCTCCCCTGTCTGCCTTTCCTCCATACCAAAGTTGATCATCGAAGCTACCTACTAGTCACCTTGATTCTTTGCTCCTGTCTTCTACCATCCCTGCTCAATGAAAACCCCATGGACAATGCTGTGATCTTTGTTCTCTGGTTTGCTCTTTAAGAGGTAGAGTGTTCTTGGAGGAAATACCAAAGTAGTAATCACTGGTGGCTACTGTAAAGGTAGAGTGTCATGTTTCACCTGGGCCTTCAGAAGTACCCTTCCAGCCTTACATTTGTACTAAATTATCCTTTATCCCATTGTCTTCAAGGATGATTCCAAATTTTAGCATTATTTTTAATTGTACTTCTCAGTAGCTGATCATTCTTAGGAAAATGTTAAAATCCATTTAACATTTTTGAATTTATCCCTTTAAATATGTATTCCCTTAATTTTACAAATCCCCAACTAATAATTCTTTATCCAAATTCATCATTAACTCTCTTAGTCTCAATGTTTGAGACTTTAAGTCACTGTCAGTCTCTGTTACTCTCTTTTTTCCTTCAAATTTATCTACTTTTGTGTTCTCAGGAATTTATTACCAGCAGTATAATTCCCAAGTCCATTCTGTAATTGATACGTTTCCACAAAATCCATAGATATGCTTGATTTCTACCCACACTAAAATGATAACAATCCTCCTTTCATTTCTTAACCCTGTTCTGTCTTCCCATCTCTGTCCTCCTAATACAGTTCCTCACAAGGCTGTTAATATTTGCTACAACCACATCATCACTTTCTTCTTGCTTTTTAAGCTCATTTTTATCTGGTTTCCAATCTAATCTTTCCTGTTGAAATTGCACCTTGGGATCTCATCAATGCTCCCCTCGTTTGGTTCTTATACACCAAAGCCTCTTAGTCATTCTCATGTTTCTCTGCACATTCTGTCTGCTATCATTGTGGACTCATACCTCTTAAGAATTAATCTTAGTTCTTTTGCATACTGCTCTTTATATGCCCTCTTATTATTTCTTTTACTTTATAGTATCACTACCTTGCTATCCAGGGAAGTCCAGGGTCTTTGACCCTCCTCTTGCCTCACATTCTGCATTCAATAAGTTAGTGGATATTGTGATCTTATTTCCATATTTTCTTGAATCATGTTCCTCATCTGCTAGGTCTTCATGATCTTTTACCTTAGTTGCCACAATTGCTCCTAACTCCCCCGCTTCCAGTCTCATCTCTTCTAGTCCATCTTTTTTTTTTCTCCCTACAACATGCAGTCATGCACACACTGATCTTTAGCAAGAGTGCCCCCCACTGTTCACTCTTTAATCTTCAGTTCAATTATTCCTTCTGGCAGATCTGTTTTCTGTGGAAAGAGGCTGGGTTTGGAGAGTAATTGATTTGAGTATACTGTTGAATAAATGGATGAATGAATTTGAAGTAAAGGTTGGATGGAGAAGAAAGTAATATTGCAAAACATTTAAGCACAGCAGAATTAAGTCATTTAAAAGATCATTAACTTCTTTTTACAGTTGTTTTTATTGGTACATCATAATTATACCAGATAGTGGGTTTCATTGTGGCATATTTGTACTTGCACATAAGTCTTTACATCTATAATTGTGATGTGTAGACTAGTATAAATGAGAGCAAGGTTATACTTTGATATTGTGTGAGGCAATTAGCCATAATATATGGCAAACTGGATCATCTCTTCTCTTGATTACATAGAGAACTTATGCTGTGAATCTGAGTCATGAGGGAAAATCCATCACAATTTCCAGGGGGGAAAAACGCTCACAACTATCACTGATGGTGATACAATATTTTCTTTGATAATAAATTTAGTATTGCTGTCCTTTTTGTTATATTTATTACTGCTGTTATTCAAGGAAATACAAATGATTTTCCTTGAGCTATCCACAGAACACAATCGAATGGATCATAATTTGAAATATGTATTGCTATGCAAATGCAGAAATTATGTATGTCAACATAATATAATACCTAGAATGACAATACATAGCATTTATTGAGTTCTGCTATAAGCAAGACACTGATCCTTGGTGAGAACTGCATATGTTTGGTTTTATTACATTATTTCGAGGGAACCAGGAGCCTTCTTTTCACAGAAGAGGAAACTGAGGTTGGTTAAGTTTTGTAGTCACTGAACTACTTTGGAGCTGGGACTGGAATACAAATCAGATTCCTAGGACCGTACTCTCAAAACTGTGTTTTCTTCTCTGTGAATATCATGTGAGACCCTTATTTTCCTCTTCCTTCTAGGTTGTGTAGCAAACTTTTGTTCATTGTGTTTGCTTACTTGTCAGTAGTATTGACACAACACCTTCCTGATAGAATGCTAACATGATTTCACTCTGCCCCACTTTTCTTATCTCAAAATATTTGACTATATTACAATCCTCCTGATTGGATGATTGATTTAGTATAAGAGTATCTATAAAATATTATCCTCAAGGGCAAATATGTTACTTAGACAATTTTTCATTCTTTTCATATTGTTTTCTAATTCCAGGATAGTTGTCTGATTTTGACTGCCTTCGAGTATTTAAGATGAAGGACAAATGTCTCAGTTAAAGAGACCAACTCTTTTCCTAAATGTTGCATTGTGCCCAAAACTAAGTAAATGAATAAATAGACTCACATACAGAAAGCTTCAATACTGGTATACATAAAACTACTTTACTATTTTATTTTTTATATATTTGACACTACAAAAAGGCAAAACTTGCACTGTGTCTTAACAGCAGAATTTCAAAGCTTTCTTGGAGAAAATTGTCATGCAGAAATCAGAAAATCAGAAGAAACAGTCTTTAGCCATATATAGAAAAAGAATAATATAAGCTTAACTTTTAAAGGAAAGAAGATGTTTCAAATATAGTCAAAAGAACAGCATACGCTTTTTTCTCTGTGTGTGAAATCATTTGTTTTTCTTTCCATTCTATAGACAGGATGCAGAAAGTGAGCAAATTAACCTTTATCATTAAGAGCACTTCTTACATCCTTAAGCTTGAAATGAAAGCTTACATTTTATTTCAAATACAATGAATATTCAGTGCTTTGGCCAACTCAGACTTTGGGGTGCTTTATTGTTGTATAACTGTCACTGGGAAGCCTGCATGTGAACCCCATGCTGGGGAGAAGCCTGGCTGGTTGGAGGGAACGTGCTGAAAGCTTTCACATAGTTCTCATTACTAAGGAAACCACTCGTTTTGTCTGAACATGCTCTGAATAGATGTCTCATTTGAAGTCTAGTGCTCAAACCATGAGAATTGCATTATGGAGCCGAGAAAGAAATGAGGGTAACACAAAATGCTTGAAAATGCCACCAAGCATTCACAAAGCGTCGTACTGTAATAACATTCTATGAGACAGAAGGTGCATTTATTTTTGCCGCATTCCAAGTTATTTCAGTGTTATAAAGGCAAATTCTTTTGCTTGCCCACGTAATCAAAATAAGCAAAGCAGATGTTCTTCTGACCTATTCTTAATTCCTGCTCGTTAGGGTCTCACTGAGAAGTGTGACATATAGCACAGGAAGAACAAAATATGGATTCTCATATTAATCTAGATTTGCTCTATTTTCTTTGTAACTACATGGTGTAGTGCTATCTCTGCCAGTAAACAAACACATGTTCAGAGTCAGACTTCAGTTTGCAGCCTCTAAATTGTCACTGTTAAATTCAGAATGGCTACTGCAAACTGGTGCTGGGTACGTGTTAATGAGTATCCAATTCAGTTGTGGAGTGAGAAAACCCTGCTTCTGGGAGGTGGCCCTATGCTCTCCAGCTTTACCAATCCAAAGCAAAGAAAGTAACTCCTTCCAAAAAGTTGGTTATCCTTCTTTCTCCCTTGCTTTGGTAAGTAGAATTTATGGCACTTTGATTATACTATACTCTTCATCATCCCCTTCTCCATTTTTTGATATGTCCTATTGACATTTTCTTAAAATGCATTAAGCGCTATACAGCCCTTCATCAGAGGTTGCTACCACCTCACAATATAGAAAGTTCAAGGAGGGAGATAGCTTCTTCTTCTAGCTACTTTAATTTTTGTCAGTGGACAGGAGATGTGTTAGTACCTCAGATATTCACACATGCAGAAATTTACAAATATTTATAGATGGTGTGCCATTTTACTGTTTTGCTGACAGTCATGGCAGGTGACTTTTCTGCATAATTCATGATTGAATAAGATCTTTGGACTTGTAGCCCAGAGCTTTAGCCCTGCACTGTGGACCTACGTGCAAAAGGTGCTCAATTTTCTCTTAGAAACACTAGTGTTACAAAAAGGTGCTAAAATGTCTCAAACCTAGAAACGAATATAATAAGCAATGGAGGTTTTTTCCCTTAAAAAATCAATAGAATAAAATTAATACTATGAAAAGCCAAAGTTTAGTCAGAAAGTCTTATTTTTATAAACTTTTCTTTTTCCCTTTATTCTACTTAAATATATTGGCAGTCATGTATTTTTAGTGAACATATTGTTCAAGTATGTATCTTTTCCAAATTTGCTGCCTAAATTTTAAAAATGCCTAATTCATAGAATTGAGTAAGGATAAACAAAGGCATTTTCCAGTATTAATTGGAGATTTCAACATCACCGAAAGACCCTAGATTTGAAACCATGAACAAAAGTTCATTTATGTGAACGTACACAAATACATATCCTATTATTATCCTCAGTAATTCTGATTATAGTATATATCTTTAATTCATTTTGAAGTGAACAGCCTGAAGCTGACAGCTGTTTCTGATCTGAGGTGCCTACAGAATATTTACAGAGTTTATGTTTAGCAGTTTAGATATCATGATTGGTGATAAGAAAGTTCTTCTAATACTGAGTTCTTATGAGATTTCTGTTTTCAAAATGAATATGCATTAGGTTCCATATAGGCTATTAAGGTTTGGCAGAGACCAGACTGTGCATTTTTATATTCTTAGTATTCAATACAATGCCTATCATATGGGAAGTATTTGGGGAGAGGAAACTGAACCGAATTGTTTGATATGAGGAAAATATTAGCAAACTCAGTGTTTACAAATGCCACTTAGCTTGCTTGAGTGTTAAATAATAGAAACAGAAAATTTTTAATTTTTTAACATAGCAAATAATTTCTAACTTCTCTCTGTCCTTTTAATCACCTCTCTTTTTGAAATAATCTGTGTGTGTATGTGAGTGTGTGTGTATACATGATAAAACTGCATTGAAAGGATTTAGTCAAATCTGTCAAACAGCTTTTGCTTTGTTTCCAGTCTACAGTGGTTATATTTGTATTTCATTCTCTTTATGGGAGGGAGAGCTCTCAAAGTGTCTTCAGGTACCATGAAACATCAGATACTCATTATAATTCTGTTTCTGCCTGCAGCAATAAGATTCTGAGTCTGATATAACAATCATACATTTCAATTAATTCAAAGTATTATCTTACTTGGAGAATTAAGTTTTAAAGACAAATTTGTTATTAGGCCAAAGGATTATAATTTGAATAAGAATGGGGAACTTACTTATTATACCCAAATTATTAGTACATATCCATAATTTGAAAAGTTAGAAGATCCCTTAGTATTTTTCTGGAAAAATTATGGTCTTTATTATGAATACGAAAACATATATATGTTTTGAATTATTAAATGTTTTATATGTGATGTAACATTATGATTAAGGACCCAAGTTAAAAATTTCCTTCCCAGTGCAGATAAAATGGTAAGAATAATTAAATTTTAGTCAATTTAAAATAATTTAAACATAAGTAAATCATCACTGGATTTTGAAAGAGTAGGTATAGAAAAAATATGATATTTAACTAAATGAGGCATGTATTGATTTTAATTCCTTTTACATTCTTTAAGTAAATAAGCATTGTGTCTAAAAATGTTTATTAATAGCATAGGTTTATTATAAAAAATTTATAAAACTTAAGAGGAAAAAGAAACTCAGAAGAAAGCACTCACTGACCAAAAGAAACATGATATATGTTTCAATATATTTCACTTTGGTACTTTTTTTTGTCCTTACATAAAAGAAAATATTCCATATTTAAAATTGTAATATAAAAGAATCTTTATTACTGTTAGTGTATATATTAATGTGGCATAGTTCATTGAATCAACTATATTTGTATATTGAGGAGGACATTTGTTTTCCTAAATTTTTTTCGGGATTCTACATTAGTACTAAATACTAGTTAATATGGTGATAGAAATCACAGGATGGGATTCTTATAAGTGACTTTGTAGACCAAATTTTTGGTCATTTTAAGTATCTTGATATATGTTACATACCAAATTCATGTAGCAGTATATGAGCCTCCTTTCTCTCATGATTTTGCCATTATTCATCCATGTAATGTGTTTGAACACTTGTCCAAGTGGTGTTTCTATGTGGGAACATAAAGGCAAAAAAAGTCACTGATTTCTGAAATGTTATTTGTTGGAGTGATGTAGGAGGTAGGTAATAAACAACAGTTATAAACTTAAAAGTACATTATGATTCCAGACATTAGAGTGTATTGTTTTAAAAAATTAAACAAGGTAATTGTATAGTGAATGATGGAAAGAGGGATGATTAACATACAGTAGTAAAAGAGTTCACCCTTTGAAGGTAAAGTCTGAGCTCAGATGTGAATATTGGGAAGAGTGTCTGTTAGGCCAAGAAAGAAGGGCAGAGGGTTCAAGTTATAATAACATAGTGTGCAAAAGTGCTAAGGCAAGAATGAGTTTAATGAATCCTAAGTACAGAGAAAGGCCAGTGTGGATAAGGAAGTGCTTGGACATGAGACCTGAAAGATGACCAGGAATGAGATCTTATATGTTCTTACAAAGCATGGAAAACAATTAGATTGTAATTGTAATGATCAGCAGTAGACAGTTTTAAGTAGAGTGGAGATGTTATTGCATTTATTGTTTTTTTAATTTACTATTTAAAAAAAAATCACTGGGCTGCTTGGCATGTTGATGCATTCCTCTAATTCCAGTGACTTAGGAAACTAAGGGAGGAGGATCACAAGTTGAAGACTGGCCTTAGCAATTTAGCGAGGCCTAAGCAACTTAATAAGACCCTGCTCAAAATAAAAAACAGAAAGATTTGGGGATATAGCATATTGGTTACGAGTCCCTGGGTTCAATCTCAGGTATGAGAGAGAGGGGGTGGGTATATTACTGGACTACTGTATAGAGAATTAGTAAGGGCCTTGGAGCGAAGGGGAGAAAGAAGCATGTGCTTCCAGCATAAAGCTGAAGAGATGATGGGAGGCTGGGATTCCAAGGACATTTTCAGTTTAGTCTTAAAAAACTAGTAATGGATCATAAGGGATATGGCAAAAGATGGTTTCTCCAAGAGTTCCACATTGTGCTGGTCAGTGGTGCTGTCTGTGTGGTGGAGCTACCGAGGTAGATGGTGGTGCTACTAAGAGAACTGAGAGATTCTGAATGATGAGCAAATTGTCCTCATCCCCAAAGAGAGTTCTAGTTTTCCCCATAATAAAGAGGTGCTGTTTTAAAATGTTTAAATTGCTTTTATCTTTTGGTTAACTATGTAAAACAAAACAAACAAACAAAAAAAAACTTTGCCTTCATCACCTCTAGTCATTCATTTCCCTGAAGGGAAATTCAAATCTGTAACAGAAGGAATTCCAAGAAATAGTCAGTATAATATTCAGCTGCATTTTTCAGAAATAAAATTATATAACAAGCAGAAGAAATAACCAGTACACAGGTCCCATGGTGTGAATTTCTGGAGCAAATATTGCGAGCCAGTCTTTTGTTTTGAGTTAAGATGTTCCTGAGTCTTCCTGAGCCAAAGTGACTTAATTTATATAGTTTTTTGTTAGAGGAGGGACCCTGTCATCTGTTAAGGCCTCTCTGGAATGGGGTGGAGGGGTGGATATAGTATAAGGGAAAAAAAGCCTTTGATTTTGCCTTATGGATTTTTAGAGAGAAAAGGACTAAGAGTAAAGTGTTGGAGAGGTGTCTTCCAAAGTGCACTCATAGCTTTAGCTTGGAGATGGGAAGATACATTAAGTAAACAATATCATTTCCTAGGTCCTTGGTAAAATAACACCTTTTTGCTTTTCCGTCACTCTCGCACCCTACCACAGCAATTTGGCCACAATACAAGTCTGCAAAAATGTTGCCTAAGATTTACCTTTCTAGAACCACAGATGCTAAGTAAGTTGAGAGATAGTAGGCAGAGACTGGACTGGCTTCTCAGCTATAGGATGAATGGAAGACTAGTCAGCCATTAAGGAGATTGCTGCCAATTGGAACTGAGGGAGAGCTGATTCTGCTACAAAAATACCAGCAATCCAATAGAGAAACAATAGCAACAACAGCAAACTCCCTCCACACCCAAGCAACCAAGCAGCGAAACAAACAGAACCCCACAAAAATCTACACCAAAGCTCTGCATGTCAGCATGGGCAGCAGTAGCCAGGCATACTCTGAGTAGCTGTCAGCTCTGTAGTGCTTCTCAGACTTTTGAATTACCCAAAGCATCTTGTTAAAATGCAGATTCAGATTCTGATTATGCATCTGTAACAGCCTCCCAGGAGATGTTGATGTTGCTGGTCCACAAACTTCACTTTGACTAGCAAGGAGTTAGCACACACACAGAGTAATCATGAAACCAGCAAAGCCCTCTCTTCCAATGCCATGCAGGGGTGCTACTTGAAGAACCTCACCTTTGCTGAATGATTTCTCATATTATGAAACTAGATCCAATTTCAGATAGATAGGATATTTGGTTTATTTGAAAATAAGCTACTTGATAACTATCAAGTGGACAGCTGAGGAAAACAATCCTATTGCCCATAAACAATAGTAAAACATTACTTCTCTTTTTAATTCCAGAAAAATGAGTTAAACTTGGGTGCCTTTCAGTTAAATAATGGACACATCACACTTTGGATACATAAGCATAGAGCTCAAAGTGGAGACCAGAGCTTCAGCTGTGAATATAGAAGTCATCAGCATGTCTTTGGATGAACAGTCTGGGGAAAGAAAAAGCCAGAAGTGCTTAGTGTTGCGAAAGTTCATAGAAGAAATGTTCTCAAGAAGGAGCAGCTAACAATAGGTGTTCCTGCCATTTTAAGTATTTTGAAAACAAAATGTTGACCAGTAGAACTGGTAATAGATTTATGATATCCACAAATCAACCTTTTTGATTTCAAAACAAACTGCTTAAAAATACAGCCACCACATTTTCTGCTCCTATTGCAATCTGACTTCTTGAACTTATTGCCTGATAGTGTTGGTCTCCACTTGCTTGCTTCATAATCCCTTCTAATTGACCTTTGACCTGTGTCATTCCATTGTGTGGTTCTTAACAGCTCCCTGTGGCTGAATTCCCTCAGAGTTCTTTATTCTTAAAGATGCTATACAGATAGATTTTTCTCTTGAGATTTTCAGCATTTCCATGTTTTGATCATAGACCAAAGTACTGCAAGATTACCCTTATTGCTGAAATCTGATATGTGATTACAGCCTTGACCAGAACCAGACATGAAGAAAAAAAAACAGGTGTTCCATGTTTCTGGAAGTTAAAAACATATTCTAAGAAAAACTGGGACTCTGCCACGCTCTTTTCTTGTAAGGAAACCCCACTACAGGGAACATTAGAATGTTCATTCCCGGCAGTGACTGACTATAGGGGTGACTCTCTGTGAGCTAACTTCCCTTTTCCAGAGTGATTTAAATATTGTTCAGAGAATTAAGTTAGTTGGCAGAGGATCAAACGTTTAAGCAGAAATATGTCCAAAAAATTGAAGGACTAAAGATATGCCTCATGTGCCCATGTATTTTACATGGCACCAAAATTAAGTGGGTTTTGCTCTGAACCTAAAAAATAAAGCTTCTTCAACATGACTAGAAGTAAATCTTGCTTTGGAAGTTTATTATGAGCATCATGTTTATGAAAAGCAAATTAGTATTCTATAAATTCTCTCAAACATTTGAAGTGATAATCAGTTAAAAGAGAGACCCTAAACCATTTGAAGAGACATCCATGGCAGGTGGAAAGATTACAGGTCAGGGAGTGAATGAACCCCAGGTTTTTTATTCTAGCTGTAACCTCCATTTAATATATTAATTTGAGTAAGTCATTTAACCTTTTTGGGCCTTAGGTTTAAATTCCTTATTTTATAGATTAAAAAATGTTTGTCTCTGAGGTCTTTTCTATCTCTGATGTTTTATGAGTCTAGTTTAACAATCAAAATCACTGTAAAACAAGGCAGAATCCAGGCAGTGTTTATTACACAAAAATAATTTCCATTTGAATGCATTGAGGGCAGAGCTTGGATATTGCCCTATTTTCTAGGGACAGGCTATGGGATAGAGAGGAGCAGAGGATCGGCCAGTAAATGCACACCATGCACGCTTGTATGCAAAAAGTTATCCCAAATGCATTTCTCAAATTTCCCCAGATAGCAGCCAAAGATTAATAATTAAAGAACGTTGTACAGACCATTAGAAATAAGTATTGTCTTCTTGAGTGACAGACTATTGTGGCATAATTGGTAACACAACTAAAAAATCTAAGTGTGACCTCTATTTTGGCAAATGACAATTATCAGAAAATACCTCTCCATGGAAGTGGTGGAATCCTACACATTGTAGACTCCTAAAAATGAACTCAAAAATAGCAGGAAAACATGGTCTTACATATCTACAAGAATACAGCCTTAAAAAAAAAAAAAACTTATCTCAGAGACTCTTTTTTGTTTGTTTAAATAACTTTTACTTCTGAAAAAAATTCAAATTTGTAGAAAATTTACAAGAAGAATACAGGGAATTCCTAAATACAGTACTCTAGCAACTTATAACATTTTGAAACATTTGCATGCTCTGTCTTTTCATATATATAACATACATGCATATATACATGTACACAAGTGTATATGTATGTATAGGGGTGTTTGAGTGTATTTCAGTACATATATACACTCATATTATGTTACTTATAATTACTGCCCTCTTTACTTGATACTACTTGAAAGTAACTTGCCCTAAATCCATTTAAGAAGTTATTCTCATACATATCACAGTACACTTACCAAATATCGTATATTTAACATCTGTACAATGCTATTATCTAAACTACATTGCATATTCAAATTTCATCAGTTGCTTCAGTAATTTTTATAGTCCATTTCTTTGCCCTAATCAAGGATCGAATCCAAGGTAATGCACCATGTTTGGTCATCATGTCTCTTTAAACTCCTTAAATCTGAAAGTTGCCTGCCTTTCTTTGTCTGTCATGGTATGTATATATTTTGAATTTTGTAGAATGTGTGTTCCTTGTGTTAATTTTTTCTAATAAATGGGTTTCCTTATGAATGAATAATGTTGTGCATTTTGAACACAATAAAATATAAGGATATCAGTTCAAAATGCCAATTTTACTGATAACAACCATGATTTCTTAAGCAAAAGAAGTGTCAGTTAACTTTCTCCATTGTAGAGATAACTTTTTTGTATTAAGTAGTTAGTTGTGTATAAATATTCTATTTCTAATTAACTTTTATGCTATAATTTTAGCATCTGCTAATGATTCTTTCCTGAATAATTACTACTATAATGCAGCAAAAATGTTATTAATGAATCTGTTGTTCTTTTTCTATATGTCAGTTGGCTTCCTGTTGTGATGAGTAGCTTTTACTTATCCCTTTTCATTCAGTACCAGTAAGGACTAGTGGATTCTTTTTTCCAAAACATGTTAGAATTTATTAACATCATTATTAATAGTGATTCTTAAATTGGCCCAGATCTAGCCAGTGGGCAATATTTCCTTTAAAAATTCCCTTTAAATCTTTGCCATGTCCCCATTGCATTTTATTATGGATGATTATCATTGGTAGCAGTCTTGGGGAGTCTTTTATTAACTTTATAAAAGTGGAAGTGAAATTCATATAACATAAAATTAACCATTTATAAATGTACCGTGTTCAAATTCTGTAGCATTTAGTACTTTCATAGTTTTGTGCAACCACTGCCTATATTAAGTTTCAAAACATTTTCAACATACCAAAATAAAAAACAAACGAACAAAAAATAAAACTCTGGAATCATTAACCAGTTGATCCCTGTTCTCCTTTCTCTCTTGTAGCTGGCAGCCACCAGTCTTCTTTCTGTGTTTATGAATTTACCTATTTAGGAAATTTCATGTAAATGGGATCATGACCTTTTGTGTCAAGATTCTTTCACTAAATTTATTGTTTTCCAGGTTCTTCCACACTGTAGCATGAAATCAGTATGTCACTGCTTTTGTGGCTGAATAGTGTTCTATAATATATACCACGTTTATTTATCTGTTCCTTCTCTGGAGTTGTTTTTGGATTCTGGCTATTGTGAATAGTGCTGCTGTGAACATCAGTATACAAACAATTTCTTGAGTAACTTTTAAGTTTTGGTAGGTGTATGCTTAGGAATGGAATTACTGTTTATATGGTAATTCTCTGTTTAACTTTTTTAAGGACTTGCCAAATTGTTTTCCAAATTGGCTACAATCTATGCTCCCATGAGCTATATATGAGGGCTAAATTTCACCAGCACTTTTCATTTTACAGTTTTTAAAATTCTTACATTTCTAGTGGGTGCAAAGTGGCATCTCATAGTTTTTATTTGCATTTTTCTAATGACTAATTATGCTGACAATCTTCATGTACTTAACCATTTGCTTATCTTCTTTAAAGAAAATCCTATTCAAGTCCTTTGCCCATTTCCTAAAGTGGGTTGTTATTTTGTTGTTGAGTTATAGGAGGTTTATACATTATAAACTTTTAGTGATGTATGATAACATATTGCTTTGAAAATAAAAAAGTATGAATATTTTTAAAGTCATGCTTTTTTCCTTATCTGAAATTTAAGCATGATTTAACATGTGTCGGAAAAATATCAAATCGATCTTTTTAAATGACTTACCTAAAATTGAAGATATATCTACTTATATATACAATCAAGATATATAGGTTTATAGTGTTTGTACATGTGTAGAGTTTAGCCTAAATATCATATGATATACCTGATTTCTAAGGCACCTTCAACATGGCCATCCTGGTGGGGCAGAAAATTTTGGGTTTCCCTAGCACTTTGGTAATCCAGACTCCCTAGGGAGAATCATTTTAAACTCAACTGGTATTTTCCTGATGAGACTCAATTTGCCAAACTTGGAAGTCTACTTTGCAAAAACAACTTAGTGTGGTGATTTTTTATTGGTCTTTGTTGTTTTCTTAATCAAAATGTCCATTGCAAAAATAACTTTCCCTAGTTTTTAATAAGTGTTGTTTTCTAGTGAAAAAGTTCCAATCACCAGTTTCTTTCTATATAGATAACATTTGTATTTAACAACTACAGCAACAAAAAATTTTTTTAGGCATTGTCTCCATGTAATTACTTCCTTATAAACTATTATTCAACTGAACACTAATCCTAATTTGTCATGACAGTTTTCAGTAGTGGGCCATGAAGTGTGCTGCTTTAAATATTGGGAAAATGTTTGCCAGCACATCTAATTGCTAACATTCTCAGAGGCAAAGACTTCCTTTGCAGGTGGAGCCTGCTACCTTTACAGTTTTGTGGTGCCCACTATTTTTTCCAAGTAAATTTATAGCTTTCTTTTCATTATTCAAAGCTTCTTTGAACTTTGCACATTGGTAGGTGTTTTTCTCACTATCATTTTATATCCAGTCCTGCATTCCTGAGAAAAATGTGAACTACTTTTGCTAAAACCTGTTTCCCTTCCAACCTATAAATCTGTGTTATGAGGTTCTGGATAGTATTTATCACCTCTATTCTGTTATATATGGACTCTCTTTGAAGGAGGGTACCTTGGATCAGAAACTTTAGCGAAGACTGTTCCTAAGGCTGAAATGTGTCTTATTTCATGATATCTTTGCAAAGAGTGGAAAGACTTTTTAGTGGGATATTGTCCTGTCTTTGGCCCTAGAAACTGGTTTAATAGCACATTGTGGAAAGGTCTGAAGAAAGCCTGGGGATCAAGTCTTTGTGATTTATGCAGCAGTCCTTTCACCTTAACTGTCTCTCCAGGAAGAAGTCTGGCTCTCTACCGCTCCTCCATGTCTTGATCCTAAATAGTAATTGTGTAGTTTTATAAGCAGTTTGGGAAAAGATCTTAGGAGACTTTGGTTTTCTACATATAAATGGTACTACTTAAAATAGGCTAATAAAATCATTAGTCTTTCTTATAATCATTAAAGAAATGAAGAGTCATGTAAAAAGCCTTTTCCACCTAGATACATACAATGGTGTAATTTAAAAACAAAACTAGATATCACCTACTATACATTTTTTTTAATTTTATAGAATCAAAACTTATGTCCATTGCTCTTTATGGCCTATTGCTACAGATTAGTTCATTATTACTCCTCATTTTACCAAAATGTTTGAGTTTAAAGGACACCCACCAATCATCTAACACTGATCAATAAGCAGCATTGCTTCTGCACTTTGTACATAGCAGACATTGCTAACTGATCAAAGTACTTTTTCCCACTGATCCCAAAACATCTTCCTTCATGCCCAGCAGTCATCGCTAGTAAGACCGAGTGATATGAGAGAAAGGATCTGTTTACCTAACCAGATTTAGTCCAGTCTTGTCCATTTAAAGATGAGATTAAAGAAAAATAATAACAAAACTGTTCACTTGGGTTGCAGAAGTCATTTACAAAGCAGACCTTTTGACTGGCAGTGTTGCATCCACTCTACTTTTGCCAGAGTATCTGCGCACCCAGCCTTCCCATGGCTGAGTACCAGACTGATTGTCAAATGGAAAGCAATTCTCTCAAGGAATTGCTCTTCGTTGTTATTGGCAAAGAAATAGATGGATTCATCCCCTGATTAGCTCGTTAATTCAAAGGACAGAATGACAAAATGAATTTGAGCTAGACTTCTAAGTTATCTTTTCTCAAATTTAAATGGCTTTATGGGTTTTGTCCTGGGAAGTTTAAAATTCAGACAATAGGCAAGATCCTTTAACATTGTTGATTTCTGTATTTACATGTTGTCTAGAAGTTAAAAGAATCTTTCCAATTGGCTTGTGAGCTTTTTCTTGTCTAAAAAAGTAGTAGTGAATTGGAATGATCATAATTTATTAGTTGATGTTTTTCCTCAAAAACATTTTTTGTGTGATTAATGAATCTTTGCCAAATTTTATACTCTACACCTTATGCATTTTATTTTAGTGGGAAGTGGCACAGTTTTACAAAATATGCATAAAATGACAAATTTAAGCTGCATATTGATTTCATGAAAATATGAAAATCAATCACTTTTTTCTTGGTGCTTTTGCATATTAATTTATATCATCTTGGAAACGTGAGAAATTATTTCATACCAAATACATTTTCTCTGCCAAAGTTTATCATGAAATGTTCCGTTTCTGTAATGAAAAATGCTGTCCCTCAGTCGTAAATATTCTTGAAAAATTGTGTGTGATATATGAAATAAATTTAGCCATCTGTCTTTTCACACACTATTTCTCTTGTTCTTTATTCTCTGTGGTCTCTTTATATATGAATTGTGAGTGTAGGTGAGTTTGTATACATATACTGATACATGTAGGCACATACTCTTTCCTTCACCACTATTAATTGACCTTCAGTGCACCATGATTTTATGATTCTATTCATTTGTTTTTCTTTTACATATGTTATATTTCATATTTCAAATATCCTAGTGGCACATTGATTTAATTCTAGGATTACTGAGTATGAATACTTCTTTGAAATATTCCTTCTTCTAAGTATTCCTTCTTTGAAGGATTAGACAGCTTTCACTTTGTTCCCCAAGCACATGTCCAATCTCATGCTTACATTTTCTTACCAGAGGCTGTGAGCATGTGTTTTCCTAGATCTCTGTTTCTCTCGCTTTTCTTTCTTTATTCCCTTTGCCCATTTTGCTTCTCCTTGGTATAATAGAAAGAAAATATACCTGTCATTAGACATCCAGGTTCAAATCTCACTTACTATGCAATGTTCCATGAGTTATTTTAATTTCTTTGAGGGAGGCTCTTAACAGGAAGAAAAACCTACTCAAACCAGGAGAAATTGAGAAAGATTTATTTATGAAGGGACTGATCTAATTACAGGTGCCATTATCTACAGGTGGAAGGGGAGGAACAGTGACCTTCTATCAGAGAGGGACACAGCAATGTGAGGCAGTCCTACTGGACAGAGGCACAAGAACAAATGCCAAGTTCTGTCTTTTCCCCGTATGACCTCCAGTGGGTTCACTGTGCTCCCCATCATCTGCTTTTAACCTTAAGCTGAAGGTCGAGGTTATTTATGTAATCCACTCAGTTCAGCTTCTCATGTCAGAGATCATGGTGAATGCAAGAGTTTAAGCCAAGGACAGAATTGAAGGAAACTGTCCTCAAGACTGTCCTTTCCCTCATATCAGTTACTTTTGGGTGAAGAGTCTGAAAACCACTTTCAAGTTCAATAATTTGCATGAAGTGCTCACATAATCCATTAAAAGCTGTTCTGCCCATAGTTGTGATTAGTATGCAGAAAGGGTACAAATTAAAATCAGCCAGTGGAAGAAGCATGCAGGACAGGTGTAGGAAAGTACCATACATGAAGCTCCATTGTCCTGTCCCTGTTGAGTCAGGACACATTCCTTTCTTGACCTAAATGTGTGACAGTATGCTAATCAGGGGAGCTCACTCAAGTTTCAATGCTCAGCATTGATTCTCGGGCTCCATCAAATAGAAACAAGCACACTTGTGTGCTTGATCTCAGTTTTCAAGTTGACTGGTCTGATGTGGGTCAAAACCCCATCCTCGCTCACTTTGTTGGTTTTTCTGTAGACCCAGAACCTGCCCTAAATCATATGTTAGGCTGTTTAACATGACTTAAGGCCTGCACAATCAAAGACACTCCTAACATTCCAAGGGCCCAGAGATGACCCCCAGAAGCCAAAGGCAAAGGCCAGACCTCATTTTGGGCAAAATTAAATCCTTTCATACGCAAATGGAAAAGAACTGGAAAAGTGGATCTGGAGGGACATAAATCAGCTGTCTTTGGTCCATTGCCTTTAAGAATCACATGAAAGATGAAAAGAAACAGTGTAAGGCATCTAGTGTGGAACATGCCCCTATCTATTTAAAATGTTATGTTCTGAAGCAGTTTCTTTGATCTTTCTCTCCTTTTTGTTCAACAATATAATTTGTACCTATGGCTTTTTTTTTTTTTTTGTAGATAGTGATTCTCATTTTAAAATCTCATTTTTTTTCTTTGTTCATTAATTTACTCAATAAGCGTTTGTTGAATGCTTACTTTATCCTACTGTGGTTGTAGTTCCTGTCCCTAGAATTAATAGCGTAAAATGGAGACAAACAAAAACTAAATCAGCCAGCCACAAATATGCACAAAATATAGTGGCTCAAAATTATAGAAAACATTTCAAGGAAAACAATGGGCTCCAAGTTAGGGTTTAACAGTGGGACGCTATGAGGAAAGAGATAACTCTCTAAAGTTGGAAAGGTACCAGCTTGAAAATGATTCAGTGGTGGCAGGAGAGGATTCCATAAAGAAGGAAAAAATATTTTCTGAATTGGTAAATAGCTTCGTGTGAAGAGTAAGTAAAAGAATATTCATGTAACTGGAATATAGCGAGTGAAGGGGGCAGTGAAGAAGAAAATAGAGTTTAATAGAAGTGTCACAGTAAAAGTGTCACAGAAAAGGCTTCATGTAAATAAGCCATTCAATTTACACACTTAAATACTATTTTGACTCATCTGATGAATCTATGTATTTTAGAAACTGGATGGGACAAGGGTCAACTGGAACTCTGAAGACCTCTTAGAAGTCTGTTAGATCAGTTGAAGATATGAGGGCAATATGGACCCCTGAGGTCTCAGTGCAGTTGTGTATGGCAGAGCCTGAGGGCTTGAGATATGCTTCGAGGTAGGTTTGATAGGAGGTGCAGATGAGGAATGTGAGGGAGAGGAGTGAATAGAGCATGGCCCCTGGCCTCCCCTGCAACCCTCCACTCAGAGCAGTTGGTATCAATCTCCAAAGCAGAGGAGACACAACATAGCATGCTATCTTCATCATTTCCTGCAACTGTGAAGGACTAATATTCTTGCTTGGATAGCCGAGTCCAGATGCAGCTAGTCACTCTGTGGTTTACTCCTGGACTTTTCTGCTTCATTGACAACATGTTCACTAGCATAAGGGGTTCACTGGCCAGTCCAGTTAGTCACTGTGCTCTGAATCACATCCCTTCTTCTCTCTAGTCTGTGAACCTGACTTAGCCCAGAGTGTCTGCTCTATTCACCACTGAAATCCTATTTGGTTTTGGAAATTAGTTGATATGCCATCTCCTGCAAGAAACTCTTCCCCTACCTGGAAGATTAAAGAGCCAGACTTCACACTCATAAATATGCAATTTAGGAAACAACCAGAGGCTTGAAAACCAACACTATTCTATCAAAAGTTTACTTTATCTTGTATTATACATGAAAGATTATAGAAGTTTTTAGATGCTTTAGAAAAAGAACATTGGGCCCTAACGTGGTCTAAATCCCAGAAACCTATTGCATAGGTTTCTTATATTATCTAAGTTGAAATATTTAAACATCTGAACTTTTAAGAGAGTATCTGAATTAAAGTACACTGAAAATATATAGTGAATCCTCTTTTCCAAAAGCTTATTTTTAAGTAGGTATCATTATTGATACATAATAATAATTAACATATTGACCTCTTCTGAGTTTTTAGTTGCCCTGAGTGCTTTATCTGAATTAATTCAGTTAGTTGTTTTAAGAAAATAATGAGGACTGGAGCGGTGGCTCAGCACTTATGGCGCTCTCCCAGCAAGCGTGAGTACACGGGTTCAAACCCCAGCAACCACGTACACAACTGAGTGTCAGAGCAACGAGAGCCATGTGAAAAACTCAATAAAAATTGATTCTCTCTCTCTCTCTCTCTCACTGTCCTTTTCTCTTTTTAAAAAAAGAAAGAAAATAATGAGACTGATCAGAAGATGTCCCCATCTTGTGGATTTAAAACTGAGACTTAAAGAGCAGAGATAATTTGCTCCAAAGTCTTAAAGTCAGTAAGAACTGGAGTGGACTCCAATGGCTGCATTCTAGAATACCCCTGGTTCCAAACTTCACTATGGTGCCTCTTCATAGAGTTTCCGTAAAATATAGTGAATTTTTATGTGTGGGCATGCTAAAGAAAAGTGGAATTCTTGAGTATTATTTCATTTTGTAGATACGTATTATCAAGTTTTCCTGAAAGGTCAGAAAATAATAAGGTACATGGGTAGAATGATGTTGACTTCTTGTGGAAAAGCCACAGGAATGCAAAATTGAGAGCATTTGAAAAGAGTTGTGGTAGTGCCTGCAAATGCAGTTAAGATAAACGAATGACTAGTTCACACAGTCTTTCTGAATTGTCAGTAGCAGGCTTGGGCAAAAAGGTCATATCCATCTTGATAGCAAATGAATATTTATTTTTTCTAAATTTACTTTTTTGGCTTCCTTGGGTTTATTACACCGCTGTTTACAAAAATAAATCAGTGAAGACTTGGCACATTGCAGACTCTGTTTTCTAGACACTGAAAGAAATGCTGGCAACATTCCCATTAGCTTACTAACTAATGAGACAGCATTGGCTACTTTCACAGGACTTGGATCCTGGCAAGAATAGTTCTTTTTTTTTTTTTTTTTCACAATTAGGTATTTAATCTCAAATTTATTGCCATATGCTGTAAAGTAAAAATATATATTTTTATATACATAGTCTGAATGAAAGAGCTCTGCCTTCTGATGGCATATAGAGTACCATAATTTTAGAAATTTGAAGTTGCCAACATGAAATGGCAAAGATATTAACTTAACCCTTGTCGAGAATTTGCTTTGTGGTCCCCTGTTAAACTGTCGAGCAGTACCTCAATGCCTGTCCCTCAGTCAGCAGAATATGTAAGTTACAAGTGTGTGTGTGTGTGTGTGTGTGTGTGTGTGTGTGTATGTGTGTGTATTGAATGCCTTATATGTTGTGGCTATATTCTAGACCCTGGGAGAACAGAGGTAATAAAACACAAGGGTTTCCTCCTTATTATCTGTCTAGTCTAGCAGGAAAGATAGGTCTAGAAGAACTAAATATTTTAGAGAAGTAAATTCTGGGTACTGGCAACTATTTTCATGGGCTGTAGAGGGGAAAATGCTTAGTGTTCCCTGGATAAACTAGAGAAGGTTTATGTTTTTCACTGTCCTCTATATGAAAAATAAGTTCAAATACTTTAAATGATACACTTATTTTTGTTTATGGACCTATCTTATGTGGCTAAGTTACTGCCTATTTAACTACCACCGATAGATGTGAAAAAGGAGACATAAGGAAGAGGGAGGAAAAACAAAGTGAGAAAGCCTGAAAGAGAGAAAATAAAATGAAATTTTTAATGAAAATGAAGAAACTAATTTCGGTAAGTTTTCAAAATTTAGTTTATGTTGTTATTTGTGTTTTGGTTTTTGTACTATTGGGGATCAACCCAGAGTTCTGTGCATGCTTATCAAGTGCTCTACCACTGAGCTATATCCCGAATTCTAGGTTTAGTTTTTTGAAGTAGAAATTTGTTAGTAGGTCTCAAGTTGGTGACTCCTCGTGACTCGTCGCCATTTGTCACTGTGGTTGTTTCACTAAGACGTCTCGCTTTTCTGAAGGGAAAGAAGTGGCCATAATGGAATAATTCTTGGGTTTCTGTATGCTGACATACTTTGTGGGTTCTTAAAGCTTTGTACTTAAGAAAGATGGGCTAGAAGGTAGTATGGCAAACTGAACTTTGTACATTTATCCTGTTCTCAGTTGTGTCAATATTATAAGCTACAAAACTATTTTCGTTAGAAAATATATGGAACCATGTTTTTTTTCTTTGTATTATTTGTAATTGTTCCCTGAGTTCAGTTTAATGGGTAAAGATTGTCTTAGTCCATTCTCTGTTGTAATAAAGGAATACCTGAGACTCGGTGATTTATAAAGCATAGAGGCTTATTTTGATTCACGGTTCTGGAGGCTAGGAAGTCCAAGAACATGGCACCAGCATGTTTGTGACTAAATAGGTAAGGGCTTTGTGTGGTAGAAAAGTGGAAAAGATGTAAGAGAAAAGGGGACTGAATTGCAGTGATCGCTAACTCATCCCTTCAAGGAAGGCATTGGTCCATTCAGGAGCCCTCTGCCTGGGGACCTAAACATCTCCAAACAGGCCCACTGCCCAACACTACTGCACTGAGGGATTAAGTTCTCAGTGCTTGAACTTTGAAGGGCACTTTTAGTGCATAGCCTACTGTGTCCTACAAACACCAAGAACTCCCCTCTTACTTTAAGCTTCTTTTTAATAATTGTTTTCTAAAGATGAAGTTTGAATTATTTCAGGTAGGCTAGTCATGGCATTTCAGAAATAAGTATATAACACATTATATTTTCATAGTGACATTAGGGTAGTCCTGGTGTAAATTTTTGTAGATGTATTTTTCTTAATTGTCATTACAATTTTCACTTGATCAAATTCTACCTTTTGCAAAAATGTAAATGTCACCTTGGGCCTTTATGTCGTGATGATAAGAGTTCTGCTGAGGAGGCTGTAGAACAAAATTATGATAGTTTTTCATGTAGAATACATTTAATACATACATACAATTATGTGTGTATGCTGTTTATATGTATGTGTGCGTATGTGTGTATGCATATATGTACACAGTGGAAGAAAAATATGTGTGTATATATATATACATACATATATACACACAGACACCCCCCCACACATATATATATAGAGAGAGACAGTGGAAAAAAATTCCTCATGAATAAGGATGTTTTATGATGTCCACATTTTTGCATTAAGAAAGTTTTATAGTGATGTTTGATTATTTGTGTTCTTTTGCTGGATAATGACAGCATTTCATCAGGCTTCATAGCATTAAAGAGCATCAGGTTGATTACAACTTTGACCTAAGAGTTTAGCCTGATATCCATGATTCCAAAAGATACAGTTATTACATTTAGTACCAATGAGGGTTGTTATTTCACTAGTGTTGACCTAGGTTATCATTTATTTGGTTTCTTTTAATAAATATGCACCTTCCATTGAATGGTAAATATTGTTAAACCTCCTTTTATTTTCCTGGGGATTTGATCCTAAGACTGCTCCACCACTGGGCTACTTCTCCAGTCCTTTTTATTTTTTGTTTTGATGTAGAATATCACTGAGTTGCCCGGATTGGCCTCAGACTTGAACTCCTCCTGCTTCAGCCTCTCAGGAACCTGGAATTACAAGCATGCAGCATAGCATCTGGCTTTTTTAAACTTTTTAAAAATTAGTACCCATCAATTATCAAGAAAACAAATAATAATAAGTTTGTTGAGGACAAGGGGGGAAAGGTACACTCATGCATTGTTGGTAGACTGTAAATTAGTACAACTGCTCTGGAAAGCCGTATGGAAATTTCTCAAAAAACTAGAAATGGAACCACCATACAATCCTATTCTCCCACTCTCTGGTATGTTTCTGAAAGATCTACAACCAGCATACTATAGTGGCACAGCCACATCAATGTTTATGGTTGCACAGTTCACAATAGCCAAGCTATAGAACCAACCAAAGTGCCCTTCAACAAATGATTGGATAAAGAAAATGTGGTATATGAACACAATGGAATATTATACAGCCGAAAAGAAGGTCGAAATTATGGCATTAGCCAGTGAATGGATGGAACTGGAGTCTATCATGCTAAGTGAAATAAGTAACATTCAGAAAACCAAAGGTCAAATGTTTTCTCTGATATGTAGAACTTAGTCCAAAATAAAGATGAAGAGTGGGGGAGAGGAAAGTTGGTATCAAAGAAGAAGGAAGAGCAGTAGACTAGATAAAGGGGAGTGAGTGGGAGGGAGAAGAGACAGAATAACAAAGGAATGAATCTAATCTCACTTTCCTAAGTACGTATATGAGTGTACCATAATGAATCTCACCACCATGACATTAACCAAAAAGAAAAAAAATCTAAAAGCAAATAGCAAAAAGATCAGTAGAGTAGAAGAAAAGGCACAGGGAGAGGGAAGAGAGTAGGAAAGGGGAAATACTTGGGACTGATTTGAGCAAATGACACCCCACACTTTTAAAATTATGTGAAAATGAATCCTAATGTTATATGAAACTAAAAAGAAATAATATAATTGTTTGCAAAAAATGAGTTCTGGAAGCAGGACACCGTCTAATGGAGGTTAGGCCAGGGGTTATATTGATTTGGGGTATGAGCATAATATTCATGCAAAGCAGGCATTGAGAAATGCATCAACTCCATTGGTGAAAATCTATGTAAAACAGGCATTGAAACTGGTCAGGAGCACCATTGGTTAAAACAAAAGGTGGCAAATACTTCCTAGTATCCACCTGTGACCACCCCCATCTCTTAGTTGGGAAAAGGGTGAGCCTCAAGGTCTTTTTGCATTTGAAGGCCCTGAGCATGCCTGTCAATCACTCTCTGCCTCTGCCAGCTAGCTCTTGATAGGGGACCTCTGTCCTGACTACCTAGCCATTTCACTGTGTCTCCTAATCTGTCTCAATAGTATATTAACTAAGAGGTAATTTTTATGGTAATATTTTAGGAACTCTTAGATTTGTGTTCTATGAAACTAGCAAAACATCTGCTTATTAGACTGTGCTATTTTAAATTCATCTTTTATATTTGAAGATTCATTTAAGAGTAAGCTGTTTATATAAACAACTTGTTTTTTAGACTCTAATAAATAAGAGCATTTCAAAAACACTATTTTTTTAAAGTAACTTAGTGTCATCTTCTCTGAGAATGATGAGCACAGAGCAATGCAAGTCCTTCCTGTGTTCCCCAGGAATGAGGAAGAAGATGGCTGGTGCCTGCCTCAGGGGAAACATGAACACCAGTGAATCAAATGCAGGAGGCAGATCCTGAAAAGTGCAGAGAAGGGGCATAATGGTTATGAGAGAGAACTTTAAGTTGGTAATATCTAGGAGCCAAAGTGTTGCATGCAGCCTTTATGAATTAAAAAAGGCGGGGTGGGCTGGAGTGGTTGATCAGTGGTTACAGCGCTTGCCTGGCAGGCACAAGGATGTGGGTTCAAACCCCAGCACCATGTACACAAGGAAGTTTCAGAGCAATGAAAGCCATGTGAAAAACTAAATAAAATTGATTCCCTCTCTCACTCACTCACTGTCCCTCTTCTTTAAACACACAAACAAAGGAATGCCACTAACAATTTGGGAATTCATGAGCAAAGATGAAAAAAAAATGAAGGTAATTCCACCAAAAAGTGAATATCTAGCTTAATATATTGAGCATATTAAGTCAATTTTGGCTTCTGGTATAATTATGAAAGGAGATCACATCAAACATTTAAAACATCTAATTTTTTTTAACTATTGGGAGCAGTTGATGGTATTGATACTTCATTATTTTAGAGGGACATAAGCCTATGAACATCCTTCGTAGTAAATGCAGCATGTAACTACGAAGACTTCTTTTCCCTGTGCTTCTATAGCTCAGCCTTCATCTCAGCTCCCGGACTTGGAGGCAGGAAGAAGACATTAGAGCAAAAATATCCATGTCCTTGTCCAGCCTGACATCGATGACAGAATGTCACTGGTGTACTTTGTATAATCGAATGTGGTCTCCAGGATAAATCCTGCATTAGAGCTTTCGTTTCATTTTTACTAGAGGACGTTCATTAATGAAATCAATTCTGTTAAATACTATGCCTTACTAAATAGGTAGAACTCAGAGATACATTATTTGTTGATATAAACAGCTTACTCATAGGCATCTTCAAATATAAAAGATGAATTTAAAAGAGTATAAGTTACTGATAATAGTATTCGAAAATCTTAATTGTACATAATACTAAAAGACAATTAAATGTCATGGGTTTGCATTTTTTAAAAAAAAAAAAGAGAAGGACACACAGAGAGAGAAACAATCAATTTTTATTCAGTTTTTCACATAGCCTTCACTGCTCTGACACTTAGTTGTGTACGTGGGTTGCTGGGGTTCGAACCCGTGCACTTGCGCATGGCGGGCAAGCACCGTAACCACTGAGCCA
This sequence comes from Aplodontia rufa, assembly GCA_004027875.1. Classification (NCBI taxonomy): domain Eukaryota; kingdom Metazoa; phylum Chordata; class Mammalia; order Rodentia; family Aplodontiidae; genus Aplodontia; species Aplodontia rufa. The sequence goes on from PVKS010006327.1 coordinate 68,024, forward strand.
CCGCTCCAGCCCCCATAGGTTTGTATTTAAAATGTTGATTCTGAAAGTACCAGCCTAAGTATGATTTGGCCAGCCCTATAATGAATTTCTGGTGTTACTGTGATATTAGCCACTAGAATTTGCCCTGTCATATTCCATGATTATAAGAAGGCATGCTCAAGTAGAGGTTTATTAACAAGTTGCACTGGTGTTTGAGAGCTTGTAGAAGTCATTCTTCTCCCTCCCCTGAATTTCCCTATCCCTCTCCAATATGTCCTTTGAAACCTACTGAAGCATATTTTAGTCAGCCTTTAAGTACAATCTTAGGTAAGAACAGCAATTAAGCTTGTGACCAATGGCAAAGAACTGTGGCCCAAGGGACCAATCTAAGAATGCAGGTGAGTAGTTTGCTAAGGAAGGCAGTGGTCAAATAGGTTTGAAACCAGCAGCAAGATGGATAGGACAGCACACAGTCCAGGCAAGGGCTAATGAACCACACCCAGCCAGGGAGGGACCCGAACAGGTATCTCAGCAAAAGAAGCCAGCTTCCAAAAGGACTGGCGGCCACATTGGGAGCTCTCTTGCCTCTGGAGGTGCCGGCTTCTGGCACATAAGTGAACCAGGCCTAGAACTCTTTTCCAAGACATGCCGGGCCCATGACTAGAGAGAAGGGAGTGGGATGGGATCTGTGCCACCTCTGGGGTCACTTCTAAGCCTCCCTTTCAACTATTTTATTTTCCGTGAATTTATTGCCACTTTTTGTTTCTCTAGGGCAGAGCTATAGCTTGAGCCTGTAATGTGACTAATTCTCTTCTGTCCTTTGCTATTTTGTTTTTGAAATGTATCACACTGAGAAGATTTCTTAGAAACTTTGGAAGAATTGTTCCATAGAGAACTAAAAAAGTATGGAGGTTTTTCTCCTGTCTGTCCTGAAGAAGATGTTTCTGGCCACTGTTTTCAAAAGCCCCTCCTCTCCTCTTGAGTGCTCCTAGTCCCCCTCTACCCCCTGCCCTGCCCTCCGAGTGTGTCTGAGACAAGGGCATCTTGCGGGTTTCTGCAGGATTTATGTGCCCAGTTCCTGAGGGGTAGCTCATTGGGGAGGATAATTTTGCATGAGGAGCCAGCTGACATTTCTTGGGTACATTTAAATTGTGTCTTGCAAAGACTGCAAATGGTTTAATTGGGCCATTTGGTGTGCCCTGATGCCAAGCATATGTGCCAGTTGATGTCCCTTTGATAGCTTCTTCAAAATGAAGTATTTTTAAATGTCTTCAAGACAGGGAAACTCTTATCATGGTTAAAAAATAGCTGAAAGAGAGAAAAGGACATTCAAAAAGTCAAAACAACAGAATGATTCAAAAATCTTCTCTCTAAGGCATGAGTTCGTTCTTAAAAAATTGATGTATAGATGAATTTTTAAATTCTTACATATTAAAATATATCAAATAGAATTATTTTTAAGTGCAGGCCTAAAATATGCTTTCACAAAAAGATGGTGGTTTTAAAGATTTTAGTGCACTGATTTGCTTCTTTCCCCAGTGACCCATTTTTCCCCTTTTATTGCAAATTACCATTTCAGTGATTCTTCTCTTCATAATGATTCTTATAAAACTATTTTTTTCTCTGAAAATGAATTGCTTTTTCTGGATCACAATACCTTACTAACATAAAGACCTTGATTAATATGCATTAAAATATAAAGTGATTAATTTGTTTGGCAATTATTCTATAATTTGATATAGTTCCTTCTTGGTAAGTTCTGTGAAATTGACACAGCAGAGATACTTTATTTATCAGAAGGCATTTGGTGAATTTAACACTGGAATGAGTTCCCTATCCATAATGTATTGCTTGGAATTCTTTGCAACTATATTTCATTGTCTGTACTCTGTTATAGATAGAGCTAGATGTATGTGGTGCTCAGTTTTGGTTAATGAAAACAGATGACATTGAGGAGAGGGAAAAACAGGGGTTTGACTAAGCATAGAAGCTGATTATTAATTTAGACCAGCACCCATTCAGGAAGGGGAGCCAGGTTAGACAATCTCTGCCCCTTCCTTTGTGCAGGCTGTTCATTTTGCCATTGATACCAATATTCTTGTTATCTATTAGAAAAGCAGATTGCTCATGACATCATCAGTCCTGATTCTTCTTAAAATGGTAAAACCTAAAATTTAATAAAAAGATTCCAAAGGGGCTGGAGTGGTCCTCAGTGGTTACAGTGCTTGCCCAGCATGTGCAAGTATATGGGTTCAAACCCCAGGACCCACTTACACAACTAAGTATCAGAGCAACGAAAGCCATGTGAAAAACTCAATTAAAAAAAATTCTCTCTCTCAATGTCCTTCTCTCAAAAAAAAAAAAAAAAGATTTAAAAATGTAAATGTTTTCAAATGTTTTTGTAATGCCTTCTGTGCCTTACAACAATTAGAGTGTATCCACTCTTCTAGTTTTAGCCAACATATATTTCAAAAGGTAGACATTTTTCAAATATTTTTCCCCAGGAAATTTTCAAGTCTGAAAGCTTGACTTATAGTGAATCTCTGAGGATTCTTACACTCATATAAGAAGCCTTGTAATTATAATTTTTTTTTACTAAAAGGCTTCAAAACACTTCAGAAATATTTTCTGATGATAATAAGAATAGACAGGACTCTTCAGAAGGCTGAGAACCAGGACTGTTCCTCTCATATTTCTTTGTCCTGTGTTCTATTCACTAGATGCATTTACGCAGCTCCCTGGAGCCTTTCCCAGGCTCTCCAGGGAAAATATTCAGCAGCCTCAGAAACAATAACTTTTTGACATAAGAACAAAACAAAGCTTAGTTTTAGTAAAAGTGCTGACACTATAGAACTAAATTAGTCTCCATTTTTGGAATTGGGAGATGCGTAAAAATACTTATGAACATTAAATGAAGAAACTATCCCACACCCTCCCTTTGTAGGGTGCTTGATGTTTCTTTCATCTGTTGTTTCCCAGTAAGTCTTAAGTCAGCTTTCTCCATTGTTAATTTATTTTCCTGTAATCAGCTCACTCAGCTTTCACTGATGTTTTCCAGACCAGAGACTGATGACAAACAGCTTGAGCGTACCCTGTGCTTTCCACCTGACCCAGTTAGGATTTCTTTAAGATTGACTCTGTGGATACCACTGATATGTTGTAGGGGTTAAAAAATTTTTTTGAAAAGATAGGGTATATGTTAGGCACAGAAGAGAGTTGATCCCAAAATGACATATTTTTCTAGGCTGGCATGAATAGTTAGTAATTAGGCCCAGATCTGAGTCACTCACTAAACTGAGACTGAAGCTACTAAAATAGATAGTAGATGTACATATAATTGATAATTCATATTTCTGTGAAGATTGCTTTAAAAAGACTGGCAACCTGCCAGGTAAAAAGTACAAAATGAGTTTTTCACCTTAAAGCAGACCATGCCACCCTGGTGTAGCAAAAGAAAGGTGGGACAGAAGGTGGAAAATTTATAAGGTTCTTTCCCTCAGCATAGAAGGGAAAGCTTTTGAGGGGAATTAGCAAAAGCTCCTTTGAAGGAGCAGTCTAGGGTTGTCCAGGTGCTTGTGGGATGCCCACGAAGGACTTCATTCCAGGAAAGGAGACTTGGCGCCCGATCATCTTACTTTAACAGCACTATTCGAATGAAATGTTTCAGAATTTGTAGTGGTACCTCCCCCTCCAGACTGCTTCCCCTGCCCCTACATGGACACATACCTATGAATCTTCTCACCACTGGTCCAGGAGAAAATCCAAACTCAGTCGCTCCACCAGGGAGAGGGGAGTTATCTCAGAATCCTATCAGCCAACCTCTATTCCTTAAGTGTTTTAGGTGGGAATCAGACCTCCATGTCTGCCGTGTCCCCAGAACACTTATTCTATGGTTCCTTAATCCTCACCCTTCCTCTTTTTTGGGTAAGCGGGGCATGGAGGGGAAGTTTCACAGCACATCAATATTTTCCCTAAGCATCTACTTTCTCCAAGTCTGCTTTAAAACCTTTGTACCCACACAATGTGTTTAGACCTGCAAAACTGGTTTTTGGAGTATTTCCTCTACAATCCCTCCAAAAGTGGTCCAGCATTTTGCTTTGGCCTTGGAATTTGTTTTAGAAGTACTTGACAAATAGATTTTTGTTTGCAACCTTTTGGGGTTTCTTATGAATTGGGTTAAAGAGATCCAATTTAATATCCTGTCATTATCGACGTTTTTATGAATAAAGAAAATTCACTAAGTAATGTAGAATTTAATGGCAGATCCAAGGGAAGAGATGTTCCAAGGTAATGACAGACTTATAAAGAGTGATCAGTTATCTGGAATATTTAAGCTGCTAAAAAGTCACTTAACAGTCACTGAAGTCTTAATATCCTTTATCACTTTTTAGAGGTATCATAAAACTCAATGCCTGATGCTTGAATAGCCTGGTTTTTTTTAGGATTATAATTTTAGGATGTATTTGGCTATCACATGTAATGGTATATGTTTGAAAGGTTAAGAACATGTCAGTGAAATAACTCTGGGTCTACTTAATAGACATTTTTCTTAGATTTCAAATTTATGAATGGAGTATTTGTATATGTATAATTTCTTCTGAGGATGAGGACTAAGTTTGTATTTCCTTAGTCCTTAGGATAGTGCTTTGCGGAAGATAGATGCTCAGAAAATATTTTAATGAATTTATTTATGCATAATTATTTCTAATATGCTGCTGTAAAGAAGTTGCTTTTTCAAGTCCTTCTGAAACACAAGTATACTATTCCTTAGAGATTTTCCTTTAGTGATTACAACACCTTAACTATGTAGGTAGCATTGTAGCATATGTTGTAAAATGTTATTTTGCTGTCACGACTAATTCATTGTTGTCTTCAGTGAAATAAACCAACAACTTGTAACATCAAATATGCTTGAATTTCTTTTTCTTGTTCCTTTTGTCAAAATCTCTGATATTAGCTGTTGTCTTGGCTCCTTTGCTTGTCCTTGCGCAGACTTTGACATCTAAATAAGTAAAGAAATACTACATAGGTAAAATATTCAGCAGATGCATCTCGTGGTCCAACTTTTCACATATGAATGAAGAAAAGTTTCTTATACATAGTATATTACCATAAAATGTGGAAAATGCCTATTTTTACAAAACTTACCAACTCTCAAAAGCATTTAGAACAACTCTGTACAAAGGCTGTTTTCCATTTCTTCCATGGACACTTTGTAAAAATATTTCTCTAAGACACTTAGAAGAGATATTATATCCTTTAGTTGTTCTACACTCTTGCCTTTAGCATTACTATTTTGGATTTGGGAGCTACTGGAAATCAGTGGGTCTTTGATGAGTTAAAGCTTAGTGATGGTCCAGCTGGGATATAGGTCCTTTAGAAAAGTACTTCCTAAACTCATCTACACATTGGAGTCCCTTGCCGAGTTTCAAGAAACTCCCAATGAGGATGATTACATTATGTTGTGGGTGAAGTCCTGATTTCGAATTTTTAAGAAGGTGCCTAAGTAATTCTAGTGTGCAGATAATTTTGAGAATCATTGCATAAGAACTCACCATGGAGCTTAAAAAAATACCTATGCTTAATTTCTACCTTATGCCAGGAAAATTGGAACTTTTTGGATGGGTCTCAGGCATCATTATTAAACAATACTAGTGTGCACCCAGGATAAGTATCTCGAAAGCTGGTATCATTCTTAATAATGAAGATTTTCAATAAAACCGATCACTTCTTTAGTAGGCCTTCGGTCATATTTTAGTCAGCATTATTATTGCTGTAACTGAACTACCTGACAAGAACAATTTTAGGAGGAAAAGGTTTATTTAGGGGCTCATGGTTTTAGAGGTCTCTGTCTAGAGAAGGTTGTTTCCCTGCGTCAGGGCTCTAGGTAAGCCTGTACATCAAGGTGGCAGGCATGGCACCAGAGAGTTCAAGGCATCACATTGGGAAGCAGAACAGAGAGAGAAACTCCATGCCAGGTACAAAATATATACCCCAAAGGCATGCCCCCACTGCACATCCCCAGTGACCCACCTCCTCCAGCCACACCCTACCAGCCCTCAGTTGCCAGTTAATCCCTAGAAGGAGATTAACTCAATGATTGAATCAAAGCTCCTACAACTCAATCTTTTTACCTAGGTCTTCAAGGGGAGCTTTTGGGGAACACCACATCAAACCATAACAAATCAATTATTGAGTAGTTTCCAAATAATTGGGTCTATGACTTAATTTACTAAGTATTCTAATTAAACATGCAGTTGATATGATGAGCAGTATCTATGGGATCTCTAAATAGGCCACAGAAGATGACCATGGGTACTAGTATACTTCCTCAGAAACCAATGTGACAAGATGTAATTAACTGCACAGTCATTTTCACACTGTCTTACTGGATTCCATGTCATTCATCTCTTGAAGTGCCACTTACTTGTAGCCAAAGATGTTACAGAAGTTTATACATATCTTCCCTAGAATTGCTCAGAAGTCATTTATAGCTGCATACGTTGTGGTCAGCAACTGCTCTTCTTCCCATCCCGTATAGAGATTCACTAATCTTTATTAGTCCTGTAAGTGTTGTTAGCAGATTTTTTGTACAATTTATGGTGGTAGTTTTGGGTAATACAATTTATGAATAAGACATAGTCTCTGGACTCAAGGAACCCGAAGGCTATCCCAATTTATTATGACAAATGCTAAGATGGGAGTAAGCACCAGGGCACAAGGTATCAACTAGTTGCATTTTTATTTTTACTTATTGATTTTTATTTTTAAGAGAGAGGGACAATGAGAAAGAGAGAAAATCAATTTTATTTAGTTTTGCATGTGACATTCGTTGCTCCAAGACTTCATTGTGTATGTGGTGCTGGGGTTTGAACTTGCGTACATGTGCATGCTGGGCAAGTGCCGTAACCACTGAGCCACTGCCCCAGCCCCTTTATTTTTATTTTTTAAAATAATGACACAGAGAGAGAGAGAGAGAGACAGAGAATCAATTTTTATTGAGTTTTTCACATGGGTTTCATTGCTCTGACACTTAGTTGTGTATGTGGGTGCTGGGGTTTAAACCTGTGTACTTGCACATGCCAGGCAAGCACTGTAACCACTGAGCAACTGCTCCAACCTCTTTATTTTTATTTGTTAATATGGCTAGTTGGCAGAGTAACTCACCTGCCAGCGAATACTTTCTCTTTTGCTATTTCTCTTTTGAAATTGGATTTAGTGGTCTTCTTTCAGGTCCTCAGACATATACATGACCTTCCTGTATTTTTTTTCTTTCTTAAACTCAATAACAGTCCCCTGAGAGACTTAAGTGAAATATTAATGCTGGTAATATATTGTTGGTTTATTTATACACATTTTCTGGATACCTCTTATCGGACAAATAATGGAAATTCTCTGAAGAGCTAGGCCCACTTTGGTTACTTTTATTTAATTTATTTTTGCAACTGTTCCTCTGAGGTTGGTGTCTTCATTTCCTTGTCTAGGTCAGATGGCAGGACATAGAAAGAATGTGGGGAAAACTAAGTTTCCTGATATGTAGTTCACTAAATGACTTGGACTTAGAAAAGCTGCTAGCAGATGCTTTTGTTTTATGAAGGGCCTCCTTCATAAAATATATGAAGGGCTTCCAGGCCATTTTCTGAGCAGGTACTGGTGATGTACTGTCATACAGTTATTTTAGGCAGAACAGGCACAAAGGGGAGATGTTTTGCCCTGGGATGGGTTTAACAGTCACTTCCAATGTGGGTATTGAGCCTTACTAAATGATCTATTACTCTGGGTAAGTGGCCCAGTGTAATTGAGGCAGAGCCAAAAATCTCATTTGTAAAGGAAACATTTTTTCATTACCCCTAGATTTTAAAAGATTTGATTAATGGCTTCCTCCGGTAAATACATGTCAGAGTTTTTTCTACATACACTATTTTTTCAAGTCTTTTCAGGCAGCAATATGCCACATTTATACTATTGTCTTTCTTTTTTTCTTCTGAACTGAAAGCACAGCCAAGTTACAGGTATTGCAGCAAATACAATATTAGGAAATTCTTTTAAAAATACTAAGATATTATTTAAAGAATAGAAGAGTGAATCTTTCTCGGATAGGAATAGGGAAAATGACCCAAATTATTAGAGTCTTAAAGATTTAGGTCCTTTTATTCTGAGATGTTTTTAGGCAGTTTACCAGAATTGCCTCACAGGTATGCTTTCTCTGTGGGGAACACTTGGCCGCCTGTGCACATGAGGGGCCCTGAAGATTAGGTTTCATTAGTTTATGGTAAATCTGCCTTCAAATTATATTCATTTTTTAAAAATTTGGCTCACATTTAACTAATAGCTTAACTGCTATAGATTTCTATGTCCTTCACATTTTGAAGATGATATTTAATGACATTATTTTATAATCTGTTGCTGCTGAGAAATCTTTCAGTCTAATTAGACTCCTCTGTAGGTAATTTTCTTTGTGTTAGCAATTAAGCTTTTCTCTTCATCGTGCTACATTACAATTTCCCTATGATGGTTCTACAGGTGAACTTACTGTTGGTTTTTCTTTCTTCAGTTCTCAAAACTTCTTATTCATATCCTATCAGATGCGTGTTGGGGTTTCTCAGTCTTTTCCATGTTCTTAAACTGATCCTTAATTTTTTTTATTGCATTAGCTTTCTGGGATTCTGTGTTGGTCAGAGTTTTGCAGAGAGACAGACCAACAGGATTTAGGTATAACTATGGATGTAGATATAAATGCAGATATGTAAGACAGCATTTATTAGAGGGATTTATGGAGGCTGAGAAGTCCCATAATAAGCTATTTTCAAGCAGAGGACTCTGGGATGCTGGTATGGAAATCTGAAGACCTGTGATTTAAGGAAGTAGATGGTGTAATTCTCAGTCTGAGACAAAAGGCCTATAGGTACCAGCAGTTTTGCTGGTGCAAGTCCTAGTATCCACAGGTGGAAGAGCTGGTAGTTGTGACGTCCAGTGGTAGAGAAGAAGGGCATTCCACACTGGAAGAGAAAAAGTATACCCACTTCTTCTGCTTCTTTGTTCTATGAGCACCTATAGCAAGTTGGACGGTGCCTGTCCACACCGAGGACACATCTTCTGCACCCAGCCGGTTGGCTTACATGCCACTTTCCTCTCAGAACAGCCAGATACACCCAGAAACAGTCTTCCCTAGGCATCCTCCAGTGCAGTCGACGCCGAAAATTATCCATCAGAAGTGCATCTGGGTCTCTTAATAATGTTCGAAATTGATGTATCCTTCTACTGCTTACATTTTATTCAATCTATTTTTTAAAATTTCACTGAATATATTTTACTTCCATATTTCAAATTGATTTTTTTCATCTGTACTTGGTTGTTTAATTCCTGCCTGTTTGAAATTTCTTGTGCTTTACTTTATTTATTTATTTCTTCTTTCATTTTGAGTTCTTAAGTCATTCTTATTTTCAGATCATTTTAGTTATATAAAAAATATTCTAATTTTTTCACCAATACATACCTCTCCCAAATTTTGCTGGCCATCCCTCTTGTCATTATTCTTTATTAATGTGTTTTGGTATTTTGGTTTATAGTCTTACCTTGTACAGGAGGGCTTTATTCTCATCTATATTACTTTCCTATTGCTGTTATTACAAATTGCCACAAACGTAGTGGCTTTGAACAACATGTATCTTTTACTTTACTATTCTGCAGATTATAAATCTGACATGTGTTTCTCTGGGGTGCAATCAGGTTTTTAGGGTTGTATTCCTTCTTGGAGGCTGTAAGGGGGAGTTAGTGTTCTTGCCCTTTCCAATCTGTAGAGGCTGCCCACATCCTTGGCTCGTGGCCCCCTTCCAACTTCAAAGCCAGCAATGATCCATAGAGTCCATCTGCCACTGCCCTTCTGTCTTTTACTTCTTCGTTTAAGGACCCTAGAAGAGTTCAGAGATACTTAGGTCCAGATCATGAAAGTCATGAGAAAAGTTTTGTGGAAGTAAATTTTCCTTTATAACCATTATTATCTTTTTATTTGAAAGCTTAGAATGAAATTCATCAGCTGTTTTTTGACAATTTTTTTCTAGTACAGTTTTTTTAACTGCAATCTAATATATTAATCTATTATCTCCTTTTACTTCCTGTATTTGCATCATCTTTACCTTCCATTTCCCACTTTTAAATGGTCTTGTGGTATTTTTTACACCTGTGTAAGCTGTCTTAAGATAGTGTATAAATTATAAAGAAAAATAAATTATAATCAAGTAGCATCCTGAGGTAACAGTTACACTCCATCTGTGTCTGTAACCTTTAAAAAGATTGCTATTTATTATTTCACTTAGGACACATACATATACATATATCTTGTTGACGAGATAAAAAATATCATCAAATTTGTTCCTTTGTTTTTGTTTCTCAGTCATGCCTTTTTTGCATTAGTTTTGTGTCTTCAAGTTCATTTGTTATTTTTCTGTCACTTTTCAACAAATTTCGAATAGTTGAGAAATAAGATCTTAATAAGTAGATGAAAGGTTGATCCTATTATTGAAAAGGTATCCAAAATTTCAGAATGTGTAACAATATTAGATACTAAGTTTCTAGAGGTCAAAGGCAATGCTCATTTGATGCCCTGGATGTGGCATCTCCTCCTGTTCAGTACCATATGAAGCCAAAACTGCAGTGTTGCTATCGATGATGGGGAGAAAGTGTCCTAGTGGATCGGAAGGCGTCAAAGGAACAACAGCAAGTTCCCTATGACAGCATGATCCGAGAAGGCACTTGCTTGACATATCGTTGGATTGGTACTCAAATGACAAGAATTAACTTAGCAAATGCCTCAGTATTTTATTAACTTTTGTTGAAGAATCAGTACCTTTTGAATTAGGAACTTTCTTACATATGATTCAGATCCCATTATTGTCAAAGGAGCTGACACAATTATCATATTTGAAGGACAAGTGATTATGCCTATTAATATGCCTGTCCACAACTGGATTTTCTCTCACATTTAGTAATTAAAAGCATTGTCTTCTGTGCTTCTTTCTTGTCTGGTACATGTTAACTAAAACTTCTTCATTATATTTTTGCAGAGATGACAGGAAAA